>JBBYHL010431474.1:0-53888 GCA_038381835.1 Adansonia madagascariensis
GTTGGGTGACGTGGTGATGACTGGACAAAGGGCTGACGTGGATGATGATGTGGCGAAAGTGACATATGGCAGATTGTGGGTGGATGGCATGGCAATACAAGGCAATTATGTTGACTGGGCAATGATGTGGCGAATGTGACACGTGGCATGCCAATGCTGACGTGTCACTAACTGGACACCTCAGTGCTGACGTGGTTGTCTTCAACCTTTGGCTGGAGCATGGTCTTCTGATGGTGGCATGTAGGAGTGCATGCTGTACCTTCCGGTGATGGAACTATCCAATCCAAGGTTTTTCGACCTCCTAGACACGGTGGAGACCTCTTTTTGGCTGAAAAATGACGGGAACTATGAATTTCGAAGGTGACAATGATGACTCTTGTTGAACTACTTTGAAGTCTTCAACTTCAGGCTATTTTTCAAACACTCCCCGTCTCTAGAACTCGGCTCTGATACCAAAAATGGCTCAGAAACTAGAAGAGAGAAATAACTCTCAATTAAAAAGAGAATTTATTATTTCTTGATCCTAAATACAATAGAATGACTCCTGTTTATACTAGTTTCATAAGGGGTTATGATTTGTATTCCTAGAAGATAACTCTTAGAAGAGATTATCAATTATAAGATAATTTGATTTATAAGATTATTTGATTTTTATCTATGATTATCAGTTACAAAGAGATATTATCTTATAATCTTTATCATTCTCCATTATCTTTTGATCCTTATCACAGGGGCATTTTGGTAATTTTATATTAAAATCGTGTCCTTTATAGTTACTAAGATACTTTTATGTTGAAAGTACTCTAAAGGACATTTTGGTCCTATCGACCATGTTTGAGTCCTTTAAGTTTAGTTTTGTATATATAGTTGAAACCGAGTCTTAGGACGAATATTAATATTTTTAATAAAATCAAAATGTGTAAAATTTAAGGTAATGTCTCCGAGTTAAAATAGTACATGGGATTTCTCCCAGAATATGATAAGAGTTTTTACGAATTATTTTAATAATGAGATATCCTTTTTAAAGAGAAAATTGAGATTTTTTAGTTTTTGTAAAATAAAACTTTTCGTATTCCTCTAGCTTTCCAGTAGGGTACAAAAGATATTTTGATTTTTAAAATCTTTCATATTCCTTCGCCTTTCTAATGGTGTACAAAAGAGAATGATAAAAACTTTTGTGTTGTTCTGGTCTTTCAAAGGGTTGAGAAGATATTTTGATTTTTGAGATATATCGAGAACCTACTTCTCTCAAGCGGAATAATAAACTAGTTTCATAAAATTTTATTTTGAAAAATGGGAATTATAATTAAATATTGTCTATTGAAATTGGATAAATATCAAAATTCAAGTTAACATATGATTAATAGGTATCGATTTTTAAGCATCATAAGAGGGTTAATCCTCGCTCATGATTATAATTGACTCTTGGACCCTTTTATATGATTTCTAGTGAAAGCGTAGACTTTGAAGTTTTTTTATGGGTTTTGTAACCCTAAAAATATGAACTCCAATATATCAATGTTACCTAGCTAAAATATATTGGTGGTGACTCCAAATAAATGGTCATTTCATAACAACTATTTAGGATTAAGTCAAGTAAGTGATTCATCTTGATAACTTAGTCCCCAAACCCAAAAAATAAGAAAAAAATAATGATGATATGGCCCCTAAAAATAAAAGAATAATTATATATTGAGATATATAGGAACGAAGGGTACACCCACCTTTTAAGTCAGGCTGGTTAGGATTCATATTTAGGACATGTTGCGACAGTCCCACACAATTTAAGGTGAGAGACAATGTCATACAAGGTTAAGTTATAATCATTAACTAACTTGAAGTCTTGCAACCTCATGTGCATCTAATCATGTTAGTTTTTATAGAGGATCATGGTTCTATATGACAATACCATTCTTTAAGTCTACCCCATAAAACTATAGGGTTTTGTACTAGTAGATACTAAGTCTTCAGGCTTTCATGTATATATCGCCTAAAAAAAATCAAGGCATTCACCTTATTTATGCCATTGGCTTGACCATTTACGATGATGGCACTTGACAGTCCTAGCCTTTTTAGGCGAATCTTGATATCCAAGCACCAAGATAGGTAGTTGGTTCCACTCACATCAATGATGTGGAATTTAGGCTTCTCAATGTTAGCCATAGTTTGCAAAAAAAAAAAAACCACAAATTAGACACCTTTAGATGTCAAATAAATAACACAATAGGTGTTAAATAAATGTACATATAATAAATCAAATTTGGATATTCACAAGTGAATTTGACAACTTCTAGTGTCAAGAGTGATTCTTTTAAATTTAGAAAAATTTCTTTAACTTTTTGGGCAAATTGCAAACTAGTCCTAATCTCGAAACCTTAGGGGTTTTCTCTTAAATAAACCACATTTGGAAGTTTTGAGGTCATTTGTGATTACGGCTAGGTTGAGTACCTTGCCACCACTTTAGGTCTAATCTTGTTTGACCAAGGGATGACATTGTTCATCGAGAATGAAGGTTCAAGGGTTTCAAGCTTTGGGGTTTCTTTGATTTAAGAATTTAGCTGCAACTGATGGTGCAGAGATCGGATTCTTCAAGATCCAATGAAACTAAGATTTAAGCTTTTCAAACTTTTTTGGCTATTTTAAGTTTTAATGGTGCTTTTTCATCAATATATATATTTTGAACTAGCTTCAGGCTAGGTAAACAACTATTTTAATGGCCTAAAGCTTGCTAACAGTTGGGTAAACATCAAATTATCATTGCTTTTGTTATTTTTTTGAAGCAGTATGTGTTATTTATCAAAGTAAATTATTAGTATCTTCATGAAGATATAAATTAATTGAATAAAAATAAAACACAATTGATTTATCAATTTTCTTACCTTTGGAGTATTCATGCAGATAAAGTATTGTGAAATTGGTTTGCAAAAAAAGCAATAATAATTATAGTTATAAGAAAGAGAGAGAGAAAGAGAGAGAGAGAGACAACAGCAAAAATATAGAGAAAGGTTTACTTTTCTTGTTTAATTTAGTAATTTACAATGAGAATGCTATGGCCTTTATACGAGCATTAAGCTAGGTCTGCATTGATTATGCAGAATCAAATTAGGCAGATTACAATCTTGAAATTGTAATTGTAATTAGAATATTATGAAGATTGTGATCCTGTAATCATAATATGATATTAAGAAATCGTTAGTTATGGTACGTCTAATAACATAATATGGAGATTACAATCCTGTAATCATAATCAAAATATTTCATATTATACCCCATAATATCATTCATTTACTATGACCAGTAATTCGACAAACACGTATGTGTGCGATGAAAATTTTTTATCAAAATATTTATTAAAGTTTATTTGGTTTAAAATATAATGCTAATACTTATATTGTGTTAAAATCTAAATATTTGAGAAATAGCCATATTATATATATTTATATTCCAAACAGAATATTAGGCTAGTAGCAAAACAAATTAGACTAAAATTATGTAGTCACAAATATGCTCCTTTTGTACCAAATACATAAAATAATCAAGCTTGTTTGAAATGGCTTATAATTAATAATTTATAGCAGTATTGTTATTGTATAGGATGGAGGACAAGTAAATTTGGTAATTCATGTATTTGTGTCATATTCATATATTTTATCGTGTCATATTCCTATTTAAGGTTTTTCACATTTATATCAATTTTGATATGTTTATAATTCGTATTAGATAGATTTTGAGAATTTATTTATATCGTGTCGTGTTGTATTTTTTTAATTTACACATGTCATATTTGTGTAATTGTGTCAAATATTGCCAGGTCTAAGGACAAAGGCAAAAGTAAGAGATGCAATTCTATAAGTGTAATGGCGATGTTAGAAATTCATCCAAGTAACACAAAGCAATTACTGCATTTCCGACATTCCCCAAACCATTGTCACAACATGACCTGGATACAAATCCTGACTAGCCTGACTTAAAATGACAAGTATACCCTTATTCCTATATACATCTATATTTTTTTTTATTTTTAGAGGCCTTTATCATTATTGGTATTAATTTTTATTTTTTGTGTTTGGGGATTGAGTTATCGAGATGAATCACTCACTTGTCTTAACTCTAAATAGTCGTTATGAAACGACTATTTTTCTAGAGTTGCCACTAATCTATTTGGCCAGGTGAGATTGGTCACCTGTCAAAGTTTGTATTTCAAGAGTTACGAAACCCAAAAAAAGAAACTCCCAAGTCTGCGCTCATACTAGAGATTGTATGAAAAGGTGTGAGAGTCAGTTACAATCATAAGTAAGGATCAACCTTCTCATAATACTTGGCAATCAGTACCTTATTAGTCACATGTTACTTTAAATTATGATTTTTATTGGATTTCAATATTCGATATTTAATTATAATTTTTATATTAAAAAATAAAATTTTATGAAACAAATTTATTATTCCAAATGAGAAAATAGGGTTTTAATATTTTTAAAAATCAAAACATCTTTCACACTCTTCCAGAAGACCAAAAGAACATGAAAGTTTTTCTTATCATTCTCTTTCGTACCTTGCTGGAGAACTGGTAGAATACAAAAGATTTTGAGAGCTGAAGGGCCAGAGGAATGCAACAGGTTTTATTTTTTTAAAATTCAAAAGAATCCTAACTTTCATTTGTAAAAGGATATCTCGTTATTAAAATAATCCGTAGAACTTCTGTCGTATGCTAGGAGAAATCCCACAACTATTTTAATATCAGAGACATTTCCTTAATTTACGAAAATTCCCATTTATCAATAATATTAATAAAATTTGTCCTAGGACTTGGTATCAACTACACTTATGAAACCTCTATGGACTTTGATTTAGTCGAAATGGCCAACATATCCTCTAAAGTATACCTTTGACCTAAAAGTATATCGATGACCCCAAAAAACTTGGTTTAAAAATAAATTAATGAAATGTCATTAAGGAGTACCTTCGACATAAAAGTATCTGGGGACTTTAGAAGATTCTAAGACTATATAAATAAATGAACATATTCATACTACGCACCTTCGACGTAGAAGTATCTTAGTGATCACATAGGATTTGGTTCTAATGTAGATTACTAAAATGCTCCTAAGTTCTACCTTCAATATAGAAGTATCCTAATGACCCTAAAGGACTCGACAACCCTATAAAAAGATGAACCTATCCTTATTATGCACCTTCAACATATATGTATCTCGATGATCATAAAGGATTTGATTCTGGAGAAAATTATTAAAATACCCTTAGGATGTACCTTTAACCTATAAGTGTCCCATAACCAAGGGCTTGATGACATCATAAATAAACGAATCTATTCCTATTGTACATCTTCGAAATAGAAGTATCTCAGTGATCACATAGGACTTAGTTTTAATGAAATTATTAAAATACCCTTAAGGTGTACCTTCGACCTATAAGTATCCCAGTAACCTAGAGGACTCATAGCTGATATGAAGTGACATTATACCATCCATGAATGATTTAAATATATGATTGACCTAAAATGCAAAACTTGCTAATAGGTACCTAAACTTTTCAAAATTATATTTTGTACCCTAACAGAAAATTAAAAGAATGCAAAAAGTTTTAATAATTTTTACACCCTTCTAGTAGGTAGAAGGAACGCTATAAATATTTTTAAAATATCAAAAATATCAAATTAACCCTAAAATATAAAGTTTTTTTAAATGATCCCTGAAATTTTTAACTTTGCAATTTAGTCCCTACATGAAATAAACATCACAAAATAACATAAAACACATTACAAAAAATCATGAAAATCATACCAAAGGTCACATAATTAATTTGGCCAAGCACCTATGGCCTTGGGACAAAAATTTTATAATTTTGCAAATAAGTCGCTATACTTTTCAAAATTGCATTTCGTACCCTAACCAAAAATTAAAATAATACGAAAACTTTTCATAATTTCTACACCCCTAAAAAAATCATAAGAATTTTAAAAATTTTTAAAATGACTAAAATACCCTTAAATGAATGATTTTTCCTAATGAATTTAAAACTTTTCTATTTTTCAATTTAGTCCCTATATAATGACAAATCATAAATTAACATAAAACACAACCTGAAAAATTACAAAAACCACACCAAAAATCATGAAAATGATTTGGCAAAACATTTATGGCAATGAAACAAATTTTTTCACATTTTCCAAATTAGTCCTCAAACTTTTTAAAATTACAAAAAGTCCCCTAAAATGTTAAAAATGCCTAAAACATGTTAGAATACACAAGAAATACTCCTCACATGATACTAAAGGCTCTCGGCCAAGCAAGAATGTCCTAAAAAATATTTTCATATTTTATAATTTAGTCCTTAAATTTCCTAATATTACAAAATAATCTAAAAAATGAAATCATCACAAAATTAAGCATAGAAACATCATAAGAAATCCCTATTAGATTCGGCCAAGGCATGGATATCACCAAACCAAGGTTTTTTTTCATCAAAAAATTTTATAAATAATATGATAAACATAAACAAGCCTTTACCAAGCTCAAAAACACATGAAATCACTAATATTTCAGCATGAATCAACATAAACAGGGCTTGATAAATATTACAAAACATATATTCATGAAGATAATATCATTTCTACTAATAAATACAAATTATAATGAAAATCAACACAAATAAAATAAAATCAATTATATCAACAAATTATATAAACTTTGTTCATGGTCTTCATGCTTGCCTTTCAATATGGAATGAAATCTATGAGCTCAAGCAATCATAAAACTCACTAAAATGAAGATTCAAAGATGAAATTAAGAAAAATAAAAAATTTTGGAAGAGGATTACCTTAGAAAACCTTAGAAACTTAAGCACATTTTTGTTTTTTTAGTGTTTTTTGTGCCAAAATAACCAAAGCCTCATTTGAAACCAACCTTTCCTTATTTATAGGGGACAGATTCGACTAAGGGCTGAAGTAAAAGCCCCTGGCCGAAAGCCTTCTAGGCTTTTATTTTATTTATTTATTTATTTATTGTAATAATTATTTTTAATTTGATTTGATTTAAATTAATTAGTTTTGTCATTTTGTGAATTATGTCATCCTTGACATCATCAAGCTCTAGAGAATTTTCGATTATTTTTATATAAGATGTAAAATTATATCTTAAAAATTAATTAAAAGGATTAAATTGTAAAAATTAAAAATTATGTATTTGAAATAAAATATCATATGATCAATTTAATTTAGTCTAATAACAAAATCAGCTTTAATGTTCAAGAGAAAACCTGTAAAATTTATAAACTCATAAAATTTCTCGAGAAAAACTCTTACCTGGGAAAATTGTTATATGTAAAAAAAAATGTAAACTCGTAAAATAAATTAAATTTTTACAAACTCATTTAATATGAATTTGTCGATAATATTTAAATAATTTTAAAAATTAGAAACTTGAAAAAATCCTATCAAAAAAATTTACAAAGTAGAAAATTTCGTATCTTGTAAATGAGAAAATCCCAATCAAAACTCATAAACTAAATTAAATTTTAAAAAACTGATTCCCTATAAATTAAACAATAATATTTAAAGAATTTTAAAAATTATAAACTTAGAAAAATTCTCCCAAAAAATTCACGAAGTAGAAAACTTCGTATCTTGGAAACAAAAAAGTTTCAAAAAAATGTTCAAATTTTATGAAAATAAATTTATTTGATATATTAATTAAAACATTAATTTATGAAAATAATAAATATGAAAACTTGAAATCCAAAACAATGTTTTTGAGTCCCAAAATTAACAACTTGATTCCTCATAGTAAAAAATACCAATAAAAATTTTTTCCTGAATATTTTTTATTTTTCAGAGTGAGTTTTGGCATAAATATTGCACAATTATTGGTAAAACTATATGATAATTAACTTGCAAAGGTTTATGAAAAATACATGAAAATTTTCTAAAAATAAGAAATTTGACAATAATAATATCAGCAAAAATAAATTTTAAAATTTTAGAAGTATAAAGTTAAAAATTAAATTTTTTCCCTGATGTTTGATTTATTTTTTCAAGATTTTTTATGTGCGACCCTTGAAACATTGCTATTTTGTCACATGCATTTGTGGTTATTTATATAGGATTGAAAAGGTTTTGGAAACATCCAATCCAACCTAAGAAGTTAACCCTCTTTGGATGGCCATTAAAATCTTGTTCTCAGGTATTTTTCGAATGTCAAAAAAGAAAGCTCGGACAAAATTAGTTATCTATAACCATTAGGAAAAAAAGGAATAAAATACAAAGAGCAATCAAATATTATAAAATTTGTAAAACTAAGAAGGAGCTATGAGTTCCATAAAAGCAAATTATAATAATCCTTTAGCTTAAATCCTAGACTTAATTAAACCAATAATTAATCTATAAAAAAGTAAAGTTCATAAATCCCTAACTTTACACATATTCAAAAACTAGTGTAATGATCAATGTTTGAAATCTTTGCTAATGACAAACTTTAAATAAGTATTTTTTACAATAAATTTATATTTATTTACATGTGAAGATAAACATTTGAAAAAAATGAATACATATAAAGAGAGATATGGACTATTAATTTAATAAAAATAAAAATTATATTATAATTTAGTATTGACAAAAAGTAACCTACTATTTAAGCCAAAAAAGAAATATGCTTAGAAATTGTCATAGGGGTTTAAAACAATACATTGAATGTAGTGAGAGAAAAATAATAAAATGAAATTTCTCTCAAGAAATAGAAAAAGGGCATTCATAAATGCCTTATTTTGATATTTTTATTTTAGGGGTTGAATAGATTTTTCTAAGTCTGGATCTTTTCAAATGAGTTATAGATGATTAAAAAATCCAACTGAGGTGTTGGTTGGTTTCTATGAGCTTAGTTTAACATAATAAGACATCTGGGCTTAATTGTCCAATTGAGAAGGTAGGTACTGAGTTAGAAAAAACTGGGACCTAAGTCTTGAAAATTCGAGAATTTCAAAAGTTGATTGGGATGTGTCTTTTAAGGTGATAAAAGTGGTTATTAAGGTTATTTGGATGAAAAAGAGACTTATTTTAGAAGTTTAAATCAAAAGTAAAAAAAGTGACAAAGGTCAACTATAAAGAAAGTTAACTTTTTAGCTTAGAGTTAGATTTTAAAATTGGAAAAGTTCCACAACTTGGATTTCAAAATTGGTTGCACCAAAATGAAATTGAACATGGACTTTAGGTCAAAAAAGTGTAATCGGATTAGGTCTTGAAAAGACCTTATGAATTTAATGCTAGAAATTCTTGAGGGCTTAATCTAGGAGGTCTAAGATAGAGAATTTATATTTTTTTTTAAGAGAAAATCATTAGGACATTTTTATTACAGGATGGAACATTTAATTGCATTTTTACATAGACAAATCATGATCAATTGAATGACATAAAAATTTGTACAAAACTAACATAGAATTAAGCCTTGGTTGAATTCACCATGTGATAAATATATGAATTTTGATTATCCATTCATTAAGGGTATTAATGTAATTTTCCATTAATTTTGTGAGGACGTTAGTGATTAAGTTAAGATTACTCTAAGGTGATTTAAACTTAAATCACCAACTTTAAGGCCTATAAATAAGGGTGAATATCCGTATTATCACAACTTTTAAACACATATAAAATTTTAAAAAATCTAGAATATTCATTTTTCTCTTAAGCTCTTATCATTTTTGGGATAAGGTCAAGCTTAGAATAGCTATAATCTCTAACTTTTCTATTTAATTTCAAGTTAATTAGCATGTTTGATGATTGATTCATGCTTGTCCATGCTTATATGAGTTAGGCCATAGAGATTTCATGCTCTACTTGTTTCAAATTTGATGATTCATGATGATCTTATGTTAGCATCTTGATTTGAGCTATGATTTACTTGATTTCCTATTCTTTGAAGCTTGTTCTTATGATTAATTGTTGAAATCTAGGTTGAATCATGATTAATAAGCTTGATAAAGTGTTCAAATAGGTTATCTCTCCAGATTTAGGTTTTGGCCAACCTAATTTCTTAAGATTTTGATGATTTAATTTTAAATGAGCTAGGATTTAATAATATTGCGTTGAAATTATCAAGTTTAGTTGAAGAAATCATGATTCTCTAGCTTAATGAATGGATTAAACACCTTTAGAAACTTGGCCTTAGGTGCAGCTAGCTTAGATTAAGATGACCTTGAGCTTAATTTATGCTCCCTTACATACTCTTGTTATTTGAGCTATTTTAAGCTGATTTAAACTAAAATTCTAGGTGATTACAACATGAATCTTGTGTTAAATGAAGCAATTATAGGTTCTTGAACTAGGTAAAGCATTCAAACAAGCTAGAAAATATTAGCTAGGTTTCAACCACCTTAGTTTCTTAGGTGTGCTTGAGTAGGCTTTACATAATTGATGCTTAATTGGTCAAATCTAGATGAATTAAGTTGATTTGAACTTAGCTAAGCTAAAATTGATGCTTAATTGAATGAATTCATAAGCTCAGTTGTTCAATTGTCGAGCTCAAATAATTGAAATAATGTTTTGATTGTTAATCTTGATGCTTGAATTTTACTGAAGCTTGTTTTCTTGTGTTTGATTGTTAATTGATGAGTTCTTAATGAGAAAATGATGTTTAGATGAGCATGATTACCTTTAGATAGGTTCGGTAAGGCCAATTTATGTTTAGAATAGGTTTGTGGATGATTAGTTGCCAAAATTATAAGTTAGTATTCTACATGTTCGATAAAATGCATGTTTGGGTGTTTAGGATATGCAGAAACTTTGTTTTCTCAAAAAATCCCCCAAGGGCAAGATTTGGTTCACCTAATCAATAGGTAAGCCAAGGTTTGGTTTTGTTTAATAAGCTTTTTAATGAGTAATTTGGGGATATTAAATAAAATAGTTTGATTTAGAGCTGATAGGGCACAAATAAAAATATTTTTAAGTGTTAAAACATGCTTTATTGAGTTTAAACTTGTAAGCTTTAATATGGGTCATTAGCTAAAGTTTAGGTGAGTCAAATTGTGTTGTTTAGTGTCACTCTAGTCACTAGTTACACACAAAATTTAGTGGCATTGGTGTGCCTCTCACTTGTTAAGAATAAATAGTAATGAATTAAAGCAATAAAAGTGGAGACATTTGCACGACTACGAAGCATATTGTTAATGTCGAAAAACATAACTCTAGGGCTTGGCACCTAGAAATCGTTGTTATTTCCTCATATAGAACATTCATGAAGTCTATTTGGACTTGTTGCTGGATGTTTGAACATCCAAAAATGTGTTCTAAAAATTTGCCAAAACGCTTCATCATTTACAAGTTATGTCAAAGCTACTATTGCAGTCTTGAACAGTAGTCTACATAAAAAAGAGATATTTCTATTAGGTCATAGACCTTATGAATTTTTATTATTTTTTTCTTGTAATTCTCATGGATTGGGCTATGTAATAGGCTTTTGATATGTTTGATTTCATGATCGGACAAATATAAAAATAAATCTTGGAACATGAACTATTCACATGGCTCTATTTCAGTGCCTAATTAGTAATACAAACTATTTTTGATGAGAACAATCATTTTTGTGAATTTGTCTCATATTTTTAGATAAAATTAGAATGAATAGCGTTCCAAGCATGTATGGCTCGTTCGATGGGTATTTTAGACAAATTGGGAAGGAAATCTAGAAAGTAGGTTAGTTAGACATGCTATGCAATACAATAAAATCTAATTAAACAGTTTATGTGACAACTAAAACAATTTTTTGGCATTTTTGGAATTTTTTAGGTTGAAGTATAGTGAGTCAGCATTCATAGAATTTAATTTAATGATTTTATGTGATAGGAATAATCCAAAATAAATTTAAAAATTCAAAAAGGTCAAATCTATTCCGGTTTCAATTTTCTCCGAGTTTACTATCTATTATTTTGAGGCAATTAGATGCCTCGAAATTGATTTTGGAAGTCATGTTAATGTGTGAATAAGTTTAGATGTGTACTATAAAAGGTCCTTAGTGGCTCAGATTAAAGCTTTCAAGTTGAATTAAGCAAAGTGGTTTTTAATATTGTTTTCAAAGTTATAATTTCTTTAATTTGGTCCAAATGTACTATTTGTGATTTATTCTAAATGGAGTCAAATTTGATAAATAGTATTGAAAATATAGTCACATTAGTGAATACTTTTAGATTAAAGTACTTTTATGGAATTTTTCCATTATAAATGATTTTTTTCTCGAAATCAGTTGTAAATTTGAGCTAATCATGATAAGAGTTCCAAGATACAATTTCTAGTTATATTTGTTCGATTTTAATGAATAAAAAATGGATTATGATTGAATACATATGACTGAAATTGTGGAGCACAAGTTAGGATACATGAGGTTAGTTGGTACCAATTATTAGGCAACACAAGAGGGATAAAGTCCTTACTTATGGTGTAACTGACTCCTAAGCCCAACTTTATAGATTTTTAGTATACGCAGATCGTAATATCGTTCCTTTAGGTTTCATAACTTTTTAGTGAATGGTTTTAATAGGTGACTTATCAAACATAGCAACAAGGATTGGTGGTGATCTTTAACTTAGTCACTCTCTTATTTTGGTATGAGAGGTTCAGATGCATGATTCGTCTGACTGCTGAGGCCTTATGATGATTCGAAGTGTTGTTTGCTTTGATATGTTGAGGTTCATATCTTGATATATTATGATATCTTTTTGGTGACTCTGTTAGGGACATTGGAGAGTCAGGTATCAAACTAGTCAGTCATTATCCGAGTTTTAATTTTTCTTAATTTTAGTCGATGTTCAATTATAATCCCCTTGATATTTATTGTTATGATTTTTTGATTGATTAATTGATTATTATGGATGTTGCTATGTGCATTAGCCATGTTGTAGTGCCTAAATAAAATATGATGTTGTGCTTGCTTATAAAAAATAAGCAATATGATTAACATATACATAGAATGAAGTAAGATCTAGGTTTAGTGCTTTTCCTGGCACACACTGCATTAGCATATGAATTAGACTCTCTATTAAGTATCATGAGGGGAGATATAGAACCTATTTTAAGATATATAGGATTATTAACCGATCGCGTGATTAACAATTTGTTTGGTTGGCCAAAGCCCTTGGGGTTTGTTGCTCATGTTTTCTTGATTCATTCGTATAAACATGAGTAGTGTTATCACTGGATCAAACCAATTCCACTAAACTTGTGATGGCCTTAAGATCAGCGTGACTGTCCTTATCGGGTAAAAAGAAAGATTTAGGGACTGCATGCGTTAGAGGTAGTCTTAAACATGAATATAATAAGACATAGGAGCCAAATTTTGTTAACCATATCGGAAGACTAGAAGAACCTAAAGTTTAGGTAAATCGGGTTTAAGGTTCTAACTTTCTCTCACTTCATTTTTTTTCAAGTTTAGATCTTGAGTAGTATTGAACGAACTTCATCACTCCAGATAATTATCACCCTGTCAATATGAGTTTATATTTATGCTGATTCTAACTCACTGTTTGGCTATTGGGTTGATAACTAAATTCTGTATGAAAAAACCTAGCTAAGCTGAAAGGACACCTTAGATTTTTTCATCATGAAAGTTAGAGTGTCAAGAACGTTTGAACATACTATTATGCTATCAGATTGGTGGCTAATGTGACATTAGAAACATCATGATAGCTTAGTTTTGAGAAAAGTGTCCTAAAGGGAATTGAAACCTTAAATTAGGACCACATATCGATGGGGCTAGCCTTTTAGAAATAATATGTCCTTTCAATTCCAAAAAGGCTATGAAGTCCAAGAATAAACTTTTTGGGACCATTCAAAATATATGAATTATTATATAGTCTAATCTATGATTTTGTTTGTCTTATTGGTTTGTTTTGCTTGCATTTTAACATCATTATTAATACATTCAAAGGCTATTGGTATAAAAATGGATAGTGTCCATCTTAAGGGTTAGCTGATATATAAGAACGTATAATCTCGATAGAAAAAATATTCTTTGTGAAAGATTGGTCAGAAAGAATTCAAAAGTAACACGAGGATGCTTTGAAGGTCACGTATGTCTTGCCTTTTTTGGCTTGAGTCAGTATTGAGTTTTGATAGAATGACTTGTTAGATTTATGAGCCACTTGGGATCAATAGGACTGCATGAAAAAAAATTGTTCACAGAAAGTATAGGGATACAACACTATTGGTTCAGGTTAGCATAGACCAAGGGTTGCTTTGAGGAGATTGTTTCAAAAATTGAAGAGTACACCACTTTGTTACATATTGAGCATACCATTCTCGATTGAGTGTACGTTAAAGAGTCTAATCCATAACATTAGAGAGATGATTGGCCAGTATCATTGGGACATCTGAGGCTTGGATTGGGGTATATTTTATCCAAAAGGGTCAGAGTGATTGCATATCATGGCATAGGTTACGAGATCTGATGGATGATTTCTTAGACTTGAAAAAGAAAAAGGATATCTTTACATTGGCTATTTATAGATTGGTGATATTTTCTATGACTCTTGGGTAAATTAATGTTGCAGCAGTTGATTTCTTTGATTGATTAAAGTATAAATCAACCCAGCTATGGTGATCTCAGCTGAGACGATACAATCCTTTAAATTTTTGAAAAAAAAGGCAGAGAACATATTTCTCGATTGTGCACCATTTTTACAGATGTGGATCCATAGTCACTTCTAAAAAGATGCCGATATCCAAATGTGTACCAGGTTATTCTCACTTATTACTGAGTTCCTTAGGAAGAATTGGCTACCAGGTTATTCTCACCTATTACTGAGTTCCTTAGGAAGAATTGGCTAAGGAATTATAATGAAAATCAATGGGTGTTAGTATTTTGGACTCTAAAGAAAGATGATATTATGTGGAGAACATCATGGATGTTTTCTCAAGTTATGCTATATTGATGTAGACACTGACATTGGACCTTTGCTAGGTATCTCGGGATGTATTAGCTATGCTCCGTTACTAGTTTAGAGGTAGTTTAAATCCTGATAGTTCATTCCTTCAACTCATGATCTAGGTGAGTTCAATTTTGCATATGGAGGAAATGGTTATCTAAAGAAAATATGAGCCATAGCTAATGAATGGAGAATGACTTGTCATATGCAGTTGGCTCGATATTAGGATGATATGACTCCAACTTACGAGGTTAAAAGAGATAGTCATGCCAATGATATTGTTTTGCTTTTGAACAGGGATGTGGTTCTTTCAGCAAGAGGTCACTATCTGAGGTTAAACTGTTAAAGAAAGAATTTGAGTTAGAGCAAGTAGTGTTTTACTTAGAGATTGCTTGGTTCAAAAATGGGTAGTTAAAGTTGAATTTGAGCAACAATTGAAAGAACTCTGCAAATGAAAAGATAATGCTAGGTGAGGTATAAAAGATTAGCATCAAGATAACAAACAACTAGGCTTACTCTAAAAAAATGCTAAGGTTAATAAAACATCCAAAAGTTGGGAATTCGAGATGTCAGAACTAAACAAGAGAGTGGACTTATGGAGAGGCAGAGCCAAAAAGAGTGCCGAACAGGTAGTCAAGCTTTCAACTAACCTGTTAATGAGCCAGAAGAAAAATGACTATGCTCTTGCTTAATTACAGTTTAGAGTGACATCATGGTGAAACCCGAATCTCCATCGGTACCTGATGTTCTTATAAAGAAAAAAAAAGCAAAAATAGAGCATTTTCTTGGTGGATGGACATTTCTCAAAATAGTTTTAAAGGATGTAATTCATATGGTTTTTGCATTAAATAGATATCTAAACTTCATTTTCTTGATACAATAACTGATATGGATATTGATGGCAATTTTTTATTGGAGTTGTTAACTTAGCCAATGCCTTTGACATGTTTGCATAATATTCATGTCATTGCATTCATACTAACTCATTCTTTTTATACGGATGCATTTTTATTCATGTCATAGCATGCATAATAACCATAATATTGGATTCTAAAATCTGATGTCATTTTCTAAGGGAAAAAATTACAAATTAGAGAAAAGTATAAATATACTAGGTTAGAAGAGATATATAACTCGATCCTAACTTAAAAATATGGAGAATGATTTAGTAACTAGGATGGAAAAGATGAAGGAAGCTTAGAAAAAATGATGAACAGTCAAGAGGAACTTAGGTTGCAATTGGCCAAGATCATGGAGTTGATGACATTAAGTTACTAAAGGGAATGAGCAAGTTAGGTTTTGAGACCAAAAATATTGACCTAAAGAAAAATCCACCAAGTCTATGAATAATGCACGAATAGAAAATGCAGTACCTCTAGTTTAAATTTGTTAAACCCTACCGTCTGTTAGAATTGCTTCTATGGTACATGGGCATTTTAAAGATTTAATGGCATGACTGATCATTAACATAAGGTTGAATTTTGGATCAACTTTGGCAAACCCATTGGTTCTTAATTTAGATAAGTCTGTTGAGTCAGATAGGCTTATGACAAAAGCATCAAGCTTGCTAAAAAGGAACAGGTGCAGTTGCAGGTCATAGAGAAGAGACTGAGAGCTATAGAAGGAATAGATAAGTTTAGAGTGTGGATGCTAAATAGTTAGGTTTGGTGTTCAGCTTGGTTATTCCTTTGAAATTCAAAATGTTAAAGTTTGAAAAGTGTAATGGTACTATGTGCCCATCTGCTTACACTGGGATGTATTGTTGCAAGATGGCAAGGTACGAGAACAACGAGAAGTGTTGATCTATTGCTTTCAGAATAGAAGTTTAGGAAAGTATTGTGAGTTCCATGGTATGAATAGAAATAAGTTACAAAAGTGCACTAATTTATAAGCTGTTTTTAAAAGCTTATAGACAACAAAAAGAATTCTATGAGGAATTGCATGACTAGTAGTTAAATCAGTAAACATGGTTGGTGAGTGGTTTATGACAGTTTTATATAGAGTTGGTAGACCAATGTTTATTTATTATATAGAGTCTATTGTTAGTGCTGCAACTATGACATGTACTCTACAAGTGGTTATTAGGGTCCCTGCACTATTTCCATACAAAAATGACAAAGCCATTATATGGAAGTACAAGTTTGATACCATGATAGCAAGAAAACCAAGTCTTCTAGTTGTTGCTCTGACAAGAGTAAGTCACATGACTAAGAGGCGGGGGTGTTAGGCTCTACCTAGTATTGACAAAAGAAAATCAGTGGTTGTTGAAGAGACTAGAGATAAGCCAAAAGTGGTAATAAGACCATTTCTAGGGAAGTAAAAGAACCAGTGAGTGAATGGAAGGCTAAAAAGTTCCTGAAGTTTATAAAGCATAGTGAGTATAGCATAGTGAATATAGCACTATGGAGTAATTTAATAAACAGCTTGCTAAGATATCGATGTTGTCTCTATTGTTGAACTTAGAACTACATAGGAAGGCCTTTTTAAAAGTCCTTAATTAAGCATATGTGGTGCATTATATTTCTGTAAATAAAATAGGTCATTAGTAGGCAACATATTGGTAGATAACTTCATATCATTTAATGATGATGAGATCCTTTTAGGAAGGAAGGGCAATGTAGAGCCTTTTCAAATTACTATCAACTGTAAAGGATATACTTTGTCATAGGTGTTGACTGATAATGGTTTTGCATTAAATGTGCTACTATTAGTTGCCCTATAGAGGGTGCTAGTTAATGTTTCATACATCAAGAACAATCATACTGTTGTCTATGCTTTTGAGGGAACCAAACAAGAAGTGGTTGGCATGATTACAGTTCCTTTGAGAATTGGCACTTGCACTTATGAAATGGAGTTTCAGGTTATGGACATTACACCTTCGTGGTTTATTTCGCAAAGGCATTTCTCTTCTCATTGCACCAAAAGTTGAAGTTTATTGTGGATAGTAAAATGGTTATCATTGGTGGTGAAGAAGACATCATGGTTATTATGTCTACCGATGCACCTTATATAGATCATGATGAGGACATTCTTAATCATTTCTTTTAGTCCTTTGAGTTTGTAAATGCCACATATGTAGGGGAAGGGCCATTAATAATTTAGCCTCGTCTATCTTAAAGTTTTAAACGGGATTGAAAATGATTATCACGAATGGATGCTGAGTTGGCAAAAGATTGGGAAAACATCTGCAGGGAATGATTAGAGCCTATTAGTGTAAGCCCTGCAAGCCAATAGTTATGGCTTCTAGGGCACTATCATTAAGTGATTTCATGTAATCAAATATTATATTTATTTGATGTTATGAAGGTAATTCTTTATCTATTGGTGTAATCGTATAATTATTGTAAATAACTTATGTAGATAAAGCCCATAAAACACATTGGCCTTGCAAGGGAATTGTCAAGAGTTACAATTATGAGATCTGTATGCATCAAAGTTATGTTTCTAAAAATGTTCATGGTCATCATATTGTCAATATAGGGCATTGATAATGCACAAAGATTGGCATATGTAAGCCTCCATGCATTTAATGCATGTAGCTAATCTTATGTAACTAATTTCATGAGTTGAAGTATAAAGATACTTAGGGACTTCATATATGTGCTTGTTACAGATACCTAATTTCGTCTGGGTCTTTTTTCAAATAGCCCTAAATATCGAAGATCGAGAACTTGGCAGCCACTGCTGTAAAGGGTAACCTCTTTCCAGAAAAATTAGACATTTTTAAAATCTTTTCAGTTATACTTAAATGGTCGCACATGCATGTGGCAAAAGAAATGCCATTTTGAGGGCTAATCTCAGATAAAAAGGTGAATATTTAGGAGAAAAAATTGTAAAATTTTGAAAATCCATTTTGCGGATGTTATCACGATCAAATTTTCTATTTTTAGGAATTTTTTCAAGAACTTTTCATAAAATTTTGGAAATTGATCGTCATATATTTTTACCAATATTTAGTGGTATTTATGCTAATATTCACTACAAAAAATTAGAAATATTCAAGGAAAAATTCATGTTGGCTTTTTTTACCATGAGGTATCAAGTTGTCAATTTTGGGACTTAAATTTGAATTTTTTATAGTACTACTAGTGTTATGATCGTAAATTTTTTCCGAAAAAAATTGTTTTAGGTTTCAAATTTTCATTTTTCTTATTTTATAAATTAATATTTTAATTAATATGTCAAATAAAATTAATTTTTATAAAGTTTAAACATATTTTTAGAATTTTTTGAGATACAGAGTTTTCTACTCCATAAATTTCTTTAATAGGATAGCTTATAATTTTTAAAATTCTTCAAATATTATTGTTAAATTTATATTAAATCAGTTTTTGAAAATTCAATTTATTTTATGAGTTTTGCATTTTTTTACATATACTAATTTTCTTCGATAAGGGCTTTCTTATGAAATTTTATGAGTTTGGGATTTTAATGGTTTTCTTTCTTGAATATTAAAATTGATTTTGTTATTAGATTAAATTGATTATATGAAATTTTATTTCAAGTACATAATTTTTAATTTTTACAAGTTAGTCCTTCTAACTAATTTTTATGGAATAATTTTACATATCATATATAAATATCATCTAAACTTTTCTAGAGCTTGATGATGTCATGGACAACATAATTCATAAAATGACAAACTTAATTAATTTAAATCAAATCAAAATCAAAAGAAATGATTACAAAAATAAAATAAATAAATAAAAATGAAAAAAAGTAAAAATTGGAAAATTCGAGAATATTTTCGACCAAGGGCCTTTTATTTCAACCTTTAGCCGAATCCTTCCCCTATAAAGAGGGGAAGGTTGATTTTAAAACAAGTTTTAGTGATTTGGCATGAAAAAAACACTAAAAATAAAGCAAATTACTTAATTTTCTATGGCTTTCTGAGGTAGAAAATCCTTTATTTTTGTTATTTTCGTTATTTTCATCTTTGATTCTCCCTTTTAATGAGTTTTATGATTGCTTGAGCTAATGGATTGAAAGGCTAAGCATGAAAACCATGATTCAAGTTTATGGATTTTCTTTTTATACTTTATTTTGATTAGATTTGTTTTTAATTTATATCATAATAATTTGTTATTTTCTAATAAAAATTAATATATTTTTATTATGTGTATGTTTTGTGATTTTTTTCTTGGCCTTTTTCAGATTTATATGTTGGAAAATATGTTTATATATTGGTTTTTATGATTTTATTTTTGCATCTAAGCTTAGTTATGAGTATATGTTTTGTTACTTATGTTGTATGTTGAGAAAAAATATTTTTCTTCATTAATAAGTTATGGTCGAAACTTGTAGGGAATTTTAGTTAATTTATTTTGTTATTTTTATCATGATTTTTTATTTGCTTGGCTGAAAGTCTTAGGTGCCTTTAAAGAAGTGTCTAATGCATTTCTAAACATGTTTTAAGCATTTTCAACTATTTAAGGGCTATTTTGCAAACATAATAAGTTTGAGGACTAGTCTACAAAAATGTGAAATAAATTGCTTTGAGGCCATACGCATTTGGCTGAATTATTCTTGTAATTATTGGTATAGTTTCTATGATTTTTCATGATGTGTTTTGTATTTATTTGTGATTTTTCATTATGGAGGGACTAAACTGAAAAAAGTATAAGTTTTGAGTTCATTAGGAAAAAGCATTCATTAGGGGCATTTTGGTGATTTTGAAATATTTTTAAGATTCCTTTGGTTTTCCATAGGGGTGTAGAAAATATTAAAACTTTTCATTTTCTTTTGATTTTTCGTTAGGATATAAAATGCAATTTTAAAATGTTTAGGGGCTTAATTACAAATTTCCATTTTAAGTCATTTTTGATATTTTAATTTCCCCATTTAAGGACAAATGATTAGTTCTAATCATTTTAGAGTCATTAGGATTACCGAGATACTTTCTCATCAAAGGTATACCCTAGGGTTTTTTTGGTAATTTTTTTAGAACCAAGGCTTACATAGTTATTGAGATACTTTTATGCCAAAGGTGCATATTTAGAATGGGTTCACCTTTTTACAATCATTTTAGAGTCTTAGGATTACGAGGACACTTTCATATCAAAGGTCTACTCTAGGGGCATTTTAATAATTTTTTAGAATCGAGTCTTGGGTAGTCCTTGGGATGTTTTTATGCTAAAAGTGTACATGTAGGATAGGCTCACTTGTTGATGACCATTTTAGAGTCCTTAAGATTACTGGGATACTGTCATGTCGAACGTATGCCTTAGGTTATTTTGGTAATTTTCTTAAAACCAAGTCCAACATAGTCACCAAGATGCTTTTATGCCAAAGGCGCATATTTAGGATAGGTTCACCCTTTTACAATCATTTTATAGTCTTTAGGATTATCAGATACTTTCACGTCAAAGGTATACCCTAAGGGCATTTTAGTTATTTTCCTATAATCGAGTCTTAGGCATTGTAATGCTTTTATGTCAGAAGTGTACATTTAGGATAGTTCACTTTTTGATGATCATTTTAGAGTCCTTAGGATTATAGGAATACTTTCACGTCAAAAGTATACCCTAGGGGTATTTCGATAGTTTCTTTAAAATCCAGTCTAAGGTAATCACCAAGATGCTTTTATGCCAAAGGTATGCATTTAAAGATAGGTTTGTCATATTAGATTACTTTTTAGACCTTTAAGATCACCGAGATACTTTATGCCAAAAGTGTACCCCGAGGGTATTTTCATAATTTTGCATTAAAATAAAGTCAAATGTGATTACTATGATACTTTCATGTCAAAAGTACACATTAGGAAAAGGTTTGTCATTTTACACAATTTTTAGGTCTTAGGATACGCTATTAATATTTTTAATAAAATTAAATATTTTTTAAAAAATTAAGGCAATGTCTCCGAGTTAGAATAATACGTAGAGTTTTAACCAGAATATGAGAGGGGTTCTATAGATTATTTTAACAACAAGACATCTTTTTCAAAGTAAGAGTCGAGATTTTTATAAATTTTAGAAAAATAAAACCTTTTTGTATTCGACCGAGTTTCTAGAGGGGTACAAAAGATATTTTGATTTTTTTAAAAAACCTTTCGCATTTCACTGGCTCTCTAATAAGGTCTGAAAGAGAATGATAAAAACCTCCCTGTTCTTCATGTTTCTTGGAAGGATGCGAAAGATGTTTTGATTTTCAAGAACATTAAAAAACCTAATTTCTTATGCAAAATAATAAATTTATTTTATGAAAATTTTGACATGTGGGAATTATAATTAAATATTGAATATTGAAACCAAAAAAAATTAAAATTTTGTTAACACATGATTAACAAGGTATCAATTTTTTAGCATCACAAGAAGTTCAATCCTTATTTATGATTGTAATTAACTCCTAGACCTTTTTATGCGATCTTTTATACTTTTGCAAATCTCGAAGTTTGTTTTAAGGATTTTGTAACCCTTAAAATATGAACTTTGATAGGTGACCAATCTAACCTACCAAAAATAGATTGGTGGTGACTCCAAAATAAATGGTTGTTTCATAATGATTATTTAGGGTTAAGTCGAGTGAGTAATTCATCTTCGCAACTTAGTCTCAAACACAAAAAGGTAAAAATAACATTAATAATGAAATGGGCCTTTAAAAGCAAAAGAAATAATGATTTATTAATGTATATAGGAACAAGGGGTACATCCATTATTTTAAGTCAAACTAGTCAAAATTCGTATTCGAGCCATGCTGTAACAGTTATTATAATAACAAGTTCACTAAACATGACCCACTATAAGAGTTCTATTTAGTATTTCAAACAAGTGTCTATGGAATACTCTCATAAGTCAGTAGTGTAAGTGATCCTTAGACTTGTGACACTAGGTCATCTCGTATGACTACCATGCTTTGATTTCATCAGAACGGGTCCACAGTAGATGGATGCTTATGGTATGGTGGCCTTACATATGACATGAATCATATGGTAGGTGAATGAGTGGTCCAGAGAGGATTCATCACCCCAAGTGATATCAAGGGATAAATCTTACATGCACCTAGCCCGTGTTAACTCAAAGTCCTTGGCCAAGGCAATATTGGTTATGGAGTTGACACATAGGGATTGCATACTAATTTGGTATAAGCTAAGAGTAGACACTGAACCATGTTCTTGCTAATTCTGGAATATATGATGAAAAGATATTTATTACACTAAGATACTACGTACTAAAGGGCTTGTTAAAACTATACTGACACTCCCTGTATGATGGGTGCCCATGGTGCATTGCTGGATGCCAATCTTGGTCTATAAATATAAAATATTCTTAGTTAGGTTGTTTTTATATTTATTGCCAATATGATAGGGGCCTAAAGGGTCACACACATAAGGGTGATTAGTTGAAATTAAATCAAGACTGGGCTTGTATGTCTAATACAAGAAATAGTTACTTTGGCCCAATATGAATAAGCTCATATGGAATAGGGGCAAAGTTATAATTTCTTAGGAACCCTAGGCTATATAAACTTTTCCATTGCTCATTGTAGAAGAGAGGCTTAAAATTTCAGCCAAGAAGACCTTGGAAACCTGAATTGCATTTTTGCTTAAAAACTCTAAGGAGCATTGCACCATTCTTGCTTCCTTAGAGAAAATTTGTTTTCTTAATCTTGCTTTGATTATTAAATCAAGCTCTTCTAATTGGAAGGAAGATTTATTGAAATCTGAGCTGCAAGCATGGCTCCCGCCAACAAAGTCTATTCCTTATTGAAGGTTTTCTAGATCACTTTTGTGGATAACTATTAGAGGTTGGACACTTAGACAGCTTTGGTTTACGACAACCGGGGTCGGTGTTTCTTGTAATTGGGTCATGGAATTGTTGAAAGATTTTTCAAGATTGAGGTATGTTTAAATCCTGAATAGTTTTTTAGGTTTCTTGATCTCAAAGATTAATCAAGATCTTACAAGTTGATCTGGTTTAGGGAGTCTCGAACTAGTTTATTTGATTTGTTTTCATTGCTATATTCATGTATTATTTATAAAATTTTTGTAATTTGATTACTTGCGACCCTGAGACATCCTACAAGTGGTATCATGAGCCTCCTTGCATTGATTTGATTAATCTGGTGTTTTAGTTGTTACCCATTAAAGAATTTTTTTTGTTTTAATGCTATCCTGATCCGTTCTTAAGTTTAAAAATTAAAGAAAATTGTTTGCTTTTTATTTTTAAATTTCAAACAAGCTAATTCATGTTTGTTATTCAATTTTAATTAGTTAAAATATGATTTTATTAATTAAATTGATATTGGAGTCATTGGTTAACAATTTGGTGTTGACTAGTGCTAGGTTGGCTCCGTTTCATTATTTTAATGTGGCTGATTTTTTGAAAAGCCATTGCAACAATTTTCCATGTTTTTCCACCTTGATAATGTCGTGAAAAGTTCATAATACTTGCTGGAAAAATCAAGTTAAAATTATAGTTGAAGACGTTTCAATTCCACGCTAAAACAGGTCCATTATATGTGCTTGAAACTTGCAGTATTTTTTTTTCTTTCTTGGATATTGACACTGCATCAATGGCAGGAAGGAGTTACTGTAAATTTGCTATATTTTTAAAGGTTTAGTGTCCTCCAAGATTACCTAATGCAATCGTACTTGGAGTATGACTCTTCAAATTTCAATTTTCTTGAGATTTAAAATATGATCAAATTAAATTAAATGAAAAATGAAAAATGCTAAAAGTTAGCATGGTTAGTGCAATACACCTTCCGAAGAGGTTGAATCCAATTAAAACTCTTACATATCATCAAACACCTAATAATCCAATTATATTATTTTTCTTAAATTATTTAATATATAAATTCGATAATATAATAAACATGCAATTTAAATTAAATTAACTTGATTAATTGAAAAATATTTTTAATTTAAATGATTAAACCTATTTTGAGCAGGAGTTATTCTAATATGATTATAATAAATGTTAATCATGTAAAAAAATTGTTTTTTAATTAAATTAAATACAGATCAATTATTTTAGTATAAAAAATTGGTAACTTGAATTTAAAACACATGTTTATATACATATATATATATATATATATATTTATAACTGTTGTGAATATATGGGATGATTATGGGCTAGGCCCAAATGATTGTGGATGTATGGTTAACTATTTATAAATGTGTAGTTATTTTAAATAGGGCCTGCATACCCTACCTCATCTCTATTTTCTTTGAGATTGTAAAAATCTTTTTTAGCCTAAACCCTCTTGAACGCAACTCAAGGTTTCTTTATTACAAATGCAATTAGATTACATTAATGTAAAATTAGGGTTACTTAGGAAAGACTTTGTAACTTGAAGATAAAGATCCACGCGAAAGCACCATGACGCCTAGGAGATTGCAAGAAGCTTTTGAAGACATCGTATGTAATAACCAAGGAATTGACCAAGCAATTTCCTTTAATGGGCTAAGAAAATTGAATTAGTTAGTAGTTTATAATCGTCCAAGTAGTATGCATGATAGTAGATTTACTTTGTGCAATATTACAAATGCTTTGCATGCAAATATGATGAGACCTTAATTAAAAGATAAAATGAACAAATGAAATCCCATGTACAATATTAAGTCACATGCTCCGCATGATGGACGCCTTCCATTATTCATAACAATTTACCTGAGTTTTGGCTGAAGGTGATTTGTTGAGTCACTCAAGTCCCTTTCTCCTGAATGATGTGAGTTATGAGTAATAGGTCTTACTCAACTAATGTTGTATGGTTTGGATGTGTCGCATTTAACCATATGATGTTAGAGGCAATAGTTAGGTGAAATGTATATGATGCATTTAGGCAAAAAGTTACCACGTAGTTGATCTGGGAGTTGCATAAAGATGCAATTGGTAAGCTATGTTACTTTACAACATGTTGAAAGGGATCATAGCCCACTAGAAATAACTTGAAGAGATTTTCTAATAATAGTTAGAGCTATTACCAATAAAGATTTAATACCTTATCATTATTGATATAATACATGAATAACTAATTAATACTCATTTTACACTAGGTTGTTAATAATGGTATTTATATCAACATTGCAAGGCATACTTCACAATCTTTGATAAGTTTATGGGTTATGTGCTTAGGCAACATGATGAGTTGAGAAAGAGAGAGCAATTAATTTACTACTTGAGCAAAAAATTTATGGAGTATGAGAACAGCTACTCCCTAGTTGAGAAATTAGGTTGCAATACATGTTATACCAACACTAGATGGCTAATCACAAGACTCGACCCTATTAAGTATTTATGCGAAGCATATACATTGTTAGGAAGATTGGCCAGATTGCAATTCTTGCCCTCCATATACGACATCATCCATCTCAACCAAAAAGCCATCAAGGGTACAGTCAACTTTTTAGTGAGTCGAGCAATAGGTGACAACGAACTTTTGAATTTTAATTTCCTAAATGAAGATCTGATGTGCATCACTAAAGGGGAAGATATCAATAGCCATGGCCAATAGTGGGAAATGTATTTCGACAAAGCGTCAAATGCGTTAAGGCATGAAATTGAAATAATATTGATTTCACCTGATGGGAGTCACTATCCTTTGCAGCCAGATTGAACTTTGATTGAACTAACAATATAGCAGAATATAAAACCTGTGCCGTAAGGCTCCAAGTAGCTATCAAGAGAAATGTTAAGACTTTATGGGTTTTTAATGACTCAGCCCTAGTCATATACCAACTGAAATGAGAGTGGCAAAAATGTGACACTAAACTGATTCATTATAGGAAATTGATCTCAAAACTCAGAAAAGAAATTTGTTGATATCAGTTTTCAGCATACCTTGGGCAGAGAACCAAATAGCTGATGTTTTGGCTACATTGCATCTATGTTTAAAGTTAATTAAGAATCGAATATTGTTCCTATTTAGATGAGCATTTATACGACTCCAGTACATTATCACAATGTTGAAGAAAAGAAAGGTGGCCTATCATGGTATCATGACATCTTCCTCTACATTAGGGATCAACAGTACCCTGAGCATGCCACAGAAAATGACAAAAAAAACTATCAGGAGGAATGGCTATGAAGTTTGTTGTCAATAAGGAAATCTTATACAAGAAGAGTTGGAATCAAGTTTTACTCAAATGCGTCGATGCTCTTAAAGCCAAAAAGATCCTAGAAGAAGTTCATAAGGGGATCTGTGGCATGCAGGCTAATAGGCATCGAATGGCCAAACAAGTCATAAGATCGAGTTATTACTAGCTATCTCTCAAAAAAGACTATATTAACTATGTGTGAAAATGTCATAAGTGTCAGATTTATGTGGACAAGATTAATGTCTTGGCCTTATCGCTTCATGTCATGATAGCCTCGTGGCCTTTCTCTATGTAGGGCATGGATATGATTAGGCTCATCACCTGTAAGGCCTCCAATGGACACCAATTTATCCTAGTGGCGATCAATCACTTCACTAAATGGGTGGAGGCAGCCTTATATGCCAATGTCACTAAGTCAGCTATTTACAAGTTTGTAAAATGGAACATCATTGGTCGATATGGATTTCTTGAACAAAATCATCACTAACAATGCTCTTAACATGAAGAATAACCTGATGCAAGCAATATGTTTCCAATTTAAAATCCAACATCATAACTATATGCCATACCGATCGAAAATAAATAGGACAGTCAAAACTACCAACAGGAATATCAAGAAGATAGTTGAGAAATAATCAAGACTTATAAAGATTGGCACGAGAAACTACCCTTTGCACTTCACGCATATCAAATGTCAGTCCAGACATCCACGTGTGCTACCCTATTCTCATTAGTCTATGTGATAAAAGCCGTCTTACCTATTGAAGTTGAGATCCCCTCTCTAACGGTTTTGATGGAGGCCAAACTCGAAAAAGCGGAATAGGTCAAAGACCAATATGATTAGCTACACCATATCGAAGAAAAACAAATAAAAGCTATCTGTCATGGGCAAATGTATCAAAAGTGTATGATTAGGGCCCTCATCAATTTCATGAAGGGGAATTAGTCCTTAAGGAAATCCTCCCGATCTATAAAGATACTCAAGCAAGTGGACCCCTAATTGAAAGAGACCTTATGCCGTGAAACAAGCCTTCTCCGGAGAGGCCTTGTCCTCATGAAAATGGATAGTAATGTCTCAAACAATATAGTCAATTTAGACTTTGTCAAAAAAATTAGGCCTAAAGGATGAAATCCTAATGGCATCATCAATAAAAAAAAAGAAATAAAAACAAAAAATAGAAAAAAAGAAAGTAAAGTCTCGAATGAAAACCTAAAAGGGCATATGGGCAGCCTACCCAACTTGAGTCAAAAACCTACAAGGGTGACTCAAGAAACTTAACCTAACCCAAGCTCTAACCAAATCAGATCGTAGCCAAATACCTATCAGAAAAGCCTCAGTTAAACCCCATCCAGCCATGGCTATTATAAATCAAACTCAACCTTTGCTTTGACTAAATCAAGTTCAAACTCCAATTAAATCTAATCAAACCTTAGCTAAATCAAAATAACACCTCACTTAAAACTAACCCAAGTTTGGAAGGATCAGAAAGCAAGCACCCGAGTCGAGGGCATTTACAAAATGAAGGATAATCTTAAGTGTCTTTAGAAGATTGACTCATATCAGGCACATTGATCGTTTAGGAAAGATCTTGAAATGTATCAAAGAAATGTTTATATCAAGATTATCAAGGGCCTTAATCACTTAAAAGATCACCTTACTGTCATTCTACCCTTTTGTTTGTCAAATACAAACTGAATTGTATCATCTTTTGTCATGAATGAAATATTACCCTATTTTTTTAACCACTTCTGCTTCACATCTGCATTGCATTATGATTACCATTCAATTGATAATACTTGATAATAGAATAAAATTCATAATAGATTTCTTGATATTACATGGAAAGTAGGAAAATAGCACAAAGAGCTTTGCTCATGCCTTGAGTGTCAAGATCATAAATTCCTTCACACCCAATACCTACCTATCACGATCATATGTTGATTTGTCTTCAACTCTCGAGATCATCAATCACAAAATACTATCAAATTGACCTAAACCCAACTCACATAACTCAGTCAAAATGCCATTAAAACCTGAACACTAAACAAGCTAAACAGTCACCAGTCTACAAATCGCCACCAAGATCTAACAACTTTATCAGAAAGGATCATTAAACACCCTAAGTCAAGAAACGTAACCATCCCAATTCTCACCCTATTAAGAAGAGCCTATCTAGTATATCGAGTTAAGAAAACGATTATCCAAACATCAAATTGCCTAAAAAGAGCCATGATGATAAGGCTTATCAATGTCTAAACTGCACATCAGGAAAACGGCTCCTAATTGAAAAAAAATTTTCAACGTCTGTTCCCATATTAGACCTTATACCATGATCAATTAGTCATATTGCCAAGAGACACATGTAAAAATCATTATATCATGCATTCTTATTGTCATAGCATAACATTATCCTACCAGCATCATGTCAAGCTAAATTTATCAAATCTCAATGAACTTCTTAGTAAGAATATTTGATATTAAAAATTGGCAGATCGGAAGATTACTCAAGTAAGAGCTTTATCTCTCTAAGGTTTCACGTCATTGCTTAAATTTTATGATCCGACTTATTAGCATCCTTTATCTAGAATTTTAGTTAAGAACCTTATTCAAGACTTTTTGTCAATAAATCTTTTTTTGAATTCTAATGTTGCTGAAATGCTGTGATCTGACTTATTAGTATCCTCTGTCAAGAAGTTTAGTCAAAAACCTCAGTCAAAACTCTTTGTCAAGAAATCTTTTTCAAAGTCTAATGTCACTGGAATGCTATGATCTAGATTATTGGCATCCTTTGTTAAGAACTTTTATCAAGAACCTCAGTGACAACACTTTTTCAAAAATTCTTCTATCAAGAACTTTTGTCAAGAACTTTAGTCAAGACACTTTATCAAGAAATCCTTTCAAAAGTCCAATGTTGCTAGCTATGATTCGGCACATTAGCATTCTATCTTTTTAAGTCGAACCTAGGGATAGGTTGAGCCTAGGATCATAATTTAGTTCTTTTATCCAAAATTTGCCAAAAAAATCCTTTCAAAAGTCCGATGTTGTTGGCCATGATTTGGCATGTTAGCACTCTATCTTTTTAAGTCAAACCTAGGGATAAGTCAAGCCTAGGATCATATTATTCAAAATTTGTCAAAAAATCCTTTCAAAAGTCTGGTGTTGGTGGTCATGATTTAGTATATTAGCACTTTGTTATTTTAAGTCGAATCTAGGGATAAGTTCATTTGATGAACTTTGTAGACGCCAAATTTTGCTTGAGTAGTTTTTGGGTCACTTATTGTTTGAAATGGTTCAATTAATTAGGCCATTTTTAACTTAAAGTTGTTAGATCTAGATTAATTAAGCCTAAGTTATTTTAATTCAAGCTTATTTTGAAAAATATAAAAGCAAAAAAACAAAAAAAAAAAAACTTGTGAATAAGGTTGCTTATGACCCATACAACAAACATAAATTCTTGTCATGAAATAACAAAAACAAATCAAAAAGAAAAGAAACAAAAAAAAAAAGAAATGAATGGCCTAAGTTTTGAACCCAAGCCATCTTATAAGGTGGGTAACTTGTGACCACACACCAAGCATGGATTTATGTCATAAAATGACAAAAAAATAAAAAAAAACCAAAAAAAGAAAAAAAAAAGGGATAGCCTGGGTTTTAAATCCAAGCCACTCTTCAAGGCTAAATTCTTGTTATAAAATAATAAACATAAATCAAGAAAAAAGAGAAAAAGAAGAAAATACAAAATGAAAAGAAAGAAAAAGGTCGGTAGCCATGCTCAGTATGGTAGCCACTCTATTTAGAACCAACCATGGCAGCTTTTGCCATGGATCTATTTCCTAAACCACCAACCATTTCAAGCTTTTTTTTGGTGCATATAACTACCAGAAAAGAGTGCTAGTGGTGAAAGAAAAAATTTAAAAAAAAATTCTTCAAGAACTTAAAAAAAGCTTAAAAAACACCAAAAAAAGATAAGAAAATAAAAAATTCAAAGTGGGGGGTGTTTTGGTTAAAGAGGCTCGGTGCTTATTTGGAGAATCCCAATGGTGAAAAAGAAGCTCATACGAAAGGGAAAAACATACTGTAGTTTGGGAACGATCTAATAATGGATAACAGCTGATTTAAGGTAAAAGGTTCAAACTTCTCTTTTACATTTAGAAAAATATAAAAGGATTTGAAAAAAAACACGACTTCAAATTGGGAAAGAGGAGGTCAAAAAGAGTCTAAAGGTGATGTTTAGGAGCTAACAGCTACCGACAAGCAGTGGTCGATGACCATGGCTGACAGTCAGCACGATGGTCGATCATCGATTTATAGTTTTTTTAGGTTTTAGTTTTAAGGTTAGGAAAAAGAAAAGGAAGAAAAAGATAGAAGAAGAAAGGAGAACGAAAAGAAGAAAAAGAAAAAAGAAAAAAACAAACAAAAAAACAAAAGGGTAGCATGGGATTTGCATTATGCCAAAAACCCATAGATTGGCCCAAGTCAACATGTCAACATGGTGGTTAATCGTTAGTTTCTAGGTTTTTTTGGGTTCTAGTTTTAAGGTTAGGAAGAAGAAAAAGAAGAAGAAGGAGAAAGAAAAAAATAAAGAAAAACAAGAAAGAAAAAATAAAAAAACAAAAAAGGTGGCTTGGGATTTAAACCTAGGCCAAAAACCCACTGATCGACCTAGGTCAGCTTGACCTAATTGCAAAAAAAAAACAAACAAACAAAAAAAAGCAAGATTGAGTGGCCTAGGTTTCAAACCCGAGCCATCCATATGGAAAAAGAGAAAACCAACCACTAAACTACATCACTCATTCAATAGTAAATGTCGAAAACAATTAAAAAGGGATAGTTTGACGTAAGGTAGGCTAAACACACATTTATGTATAAGGTTGCATTTTATCATTATAAAATGCTCATTTAAATGCTTCTTGATAATATTGTTTTATGCCTTTGATTTTTTTGATATTATTGGTTTTTTTAGTTTTTATCATATTTTTTATGCTAAAATATTTATACACTTATATATATATATATTTTAAAAATATACCCCAAGTTAGATTAAGATTAACCCAAAAAATGGGATTAATTTTGGTCTATTATTTTTCACAAATTTGACACCTTAATCTTAGGGTAATATTAAGCTATTTATATTGGGATTCAAGGTTAGAAAAGGTTAGATATTCTATTTTTTTCAAAAATAAAATGTCTTTTTTTCAGTGTTCAAATTTGTTTATGCCTTGATCTTTGCCTAGAGTCCATGTGTTTGTGGCATGGTCAATAGGCTGTTTCATCGTCCTAAACTAGTCTAAGTTGTGTAGATGAGTCATGAAACCCATGCCACTCATTGTTTTCTACCACAAACATTTGGATGTCCATGGTTCAAATTTGGTATAAAGAAATCTAGGAAAACTGCAAATTTCCTCTTTTTTATGCTGCTAGCACTGTATTCACGACTTGAAAAATCATTTTTGAACCATAAACCATTTTTCATAAATTTTTTACACCTTTCACTAGAAGGGCATCAAATCACCTTTCCATTGGTATCTTGTTTGTCCTTGGATCATTCCGATTGTTTATCAACTATTCACATTCTATTTGGGCCGTTTTGGCCCACCAGACGATATTTTTGGATTTTTCAAATATTTTGCATAAAAATTTTGTGAAATTTCTTTTTCAAAATTGTATTTCTTGCAATTTAACAATTTCCTATGAGTCTGGAATGATTTTTCGAATTCAGCTACCCTACTTCCCCTACATATGCTGCCACTATCAAACTAGTCCCTAATTGAAAATTATTTCCACTTAGAAGGCAATTTTCTAGGATTTTGGGAATAATTTTATATTAATTCTTATTGAGTTACCTTTCTAACGATACCTTACGCAATCCTTAGAACCTTTGGATTTGTCTGAATAAAATTGAAACAGGAGACAGTGCGATGCTATCCTCTATTTTTAACATTGTTCAAGATTAGTTGATTCTTTAGAACTTCCACTCTGAGGCATTTCAATGCCTCCATGTGATTTTGATCAACCCTATCTAGTTGAAAAGGACATGTATTGACCCCCGTGGCTCAGATCAAGGCACGAACAATTTTTAAGTTTTATCATCCTTACTTTTATCTATTTTCCTAATAAAAAATCACCTTTTTTGTCAAGAATTTATCAAAAATGTCATTTTTTTAAGAAATCACTGAAACTTTGTCAAGATAAATCCTTGGAGCTCGTCTCTCTAAAGTCATTAAAGTTTCCATTAGGAATACTCTAACCTCATTCTTCGAAGGGATACTCTAACCCTTCTTTTGCAAGCCTCATTCAAATTTTAAAACTTACCAAAGTTTTCATCTATGGGGATATTCTAACCTCATCTTCTAAAGGGACACTCTAACCTCTTTTTTTTCAAAAATTATCGAGAAACAATTAAACTTTGTCAATTTAAATTTGTCAATCTCAGTTTTCTTAAAATTGTCTAGAAAAAAGTCAAATTTTTTGTCCCCAGATTTACTTCGTATTCAAACTTGTTTTCATGCTTTGATTAGTCAATGGATCCCAACGCCTCTCTAAAATTGTTGAATCTATTATTTTAAGATAATTGATGACAATAACAAGATACATTTTGATCATTCCTTTCCTTCTTCCCTCTTTATGTGATTTATTTTATGTAATATTTTTCTCTTTCATCTTATTAACACATTTTCCTTTCTGATGTTTATTTTGCATTCATACCTTCAAAACTGTTTTCAAAAAAATCACAAAGGCAATGTTTCATGTCGGTATCTCTCTAGTGCTTGACACGAAATGTTTAATTTTAAAAAAATTAAACTCGAAGACCATTTTCAATCACAATTTCTATCATATAAGATTTAAATTTTCTTTAAACCTCAAGTTTACTATTTTATACAAATTTCATGCATTAAAAAGGAGATTATATTAAATAATGATAAGTCAAAACCAAGAAAAATAAACCAAGTTAGGACAAGGCTAAGGAAGTACCAATTTTAGGTGTCGCAATAAAGTTTGTTCCTCTTTGTACGTAACTAACTCTTGAACCCAACCACCAAATCTTAGACCATATAGACATTGAAACCAATGTCTTGAGTTTTGTAACTTAAAATATTAGCTTTCAATAGGCATACGATCATGCCTAGCCTAAATTATTGGTGGAGACTCCAATTGTTGGCCATTCAAAACTAGTTGGATGAGGGATTCATCAAACGGTCCCCTTTCATGGTCAAGAATCGAGAATCCATACTTTTTTGCTCCCATCATGTTAAAAAAAAAAGAGGAAGAGTCCCAGTCAGAAGGACATTTCCTATCAAGAAATACTCTTGAGTCATGCATGCTTCTTTTGTTGAAGGCACATTGCCAACAAACTTAATACGGTTCTTAGCATTGTTACCTGATAACAAAAGGGCCTTAATGCAAGTTAAGGGACTAAGGTCTCATTACAAATCCAAACATGTGTTACAGCAGCATCATGTCATTAGAGACATTATAGAGAGACATGACTTTAGTATGGAACGAGTACCCACTGAGGAGAACTTAGCCGATCCTTTCATTGAAGTTCTGTCCTAGAAAAATCATGATCATCATGTAGAGGGTATAGGACTTTGACATATGAGCAATTGGCTATAGTGCTATTCAAAAATTGTTAATGTAAGCCTTGCAAGCCAACCTCTATGGCTTGTAAGGCATTATAATTTAGAGATTTTATATAATCAAACATTATATTTATTTAATGTTATAAAGGTACTTTTTCAATAAGGTGTAATGTATAATTTTTATAAAGAACTTATGTAAATAAAGCCAATGAAACACATTGGCCTTGTAAGAGAATTGTAAAAATTTATAATTATGAGATCCATATGCATTAAAGTCATATTTCTAAAAATGTTCCTAGTCATCGTATTAGGTATTGACAATGCACAAAGACTAGCATAAGCTCCATGCATTTGATGCATGCAACTAATCTCATGAGTTAAAGTATAGAAATACTTGAGGATATCATATAGGTGCTTGTTATGGTAATAAGTTCATCGAACACGACCCACTATGAGAGTTCCATTTGGTATTTCACTCAAATGTTTATGGAAATACTCTCATGTATCACTAGTGAAGTAATCCTCGAACTTGTGACATAAAGTCATCTCGTATGAGGAGTGTCATGCTTTGATTCCATCACAAACAGGTCCAGAATAGATGGATGCTTATGGTAGGGCAGCTTTAGGTATGACATGAATCATATGGTAGGTGAATAGATGGTCTAGAGAGGATTTATCACCTCAAGTGATATGAGAGGACATATCTCACATGTATCTAGCCTGTGTTAACTCAAAGTCCTTGGCCAAGGCAATATTGATTATGAAGTTAACACATAAGGGTTGCGTAATAAAATGGAATGAGCTAAAAGTAGACATTGAACCATGATCTTACTAATCATAGAATATACGATGAAAAAAATGATGAACCATATTGACACTCCCCACATGTTAGGTGGCTACAATGCATTGCTAGATGCCAATCTTGGTTTATAAATATAAAATATTCTTAATTAGGCTATTTTTATATTTATTGCCAATATGATGAAGGCCTAATAGGTACACACATAAGGGTGATTAGTTGAAACTAGGCTTATATGTCTAATTTAAGTAATGGTTACTTAGGCCTAATATGAATAAATTCATATGAGCTAGAGGCAAAATTATAATTTGTCAAGAATTAAAATTTTAAACCCTAAGCCATATAAACCCATGTTTTCCATCCCTTATTGTAGAAGACAGGCTTAAAATTTTGGCTAAAAACACCTTGGAAACCTAAATTGCATTTTGGCCTAGAAATCTTAAGGAGCATTGCGCCATTTTTATTTCCATAGAGAAAATTTATTTTCTTTATCTTGTTTTGATTATTGAATCGAGGTCTTCTAACTGAGAGAGAAGATTTTTTGAAATCTAAGCTACTAGCACAGCTCCCGATAATAATGTCTTTTTCTTATTAAAGGTTTTTAGGTCACTTGTATGGATAACCATTTGAGGCTGAATGCTTGGATAACTTTAGTTTATGAGCTTAATGTTTATTGTAAATAGGTCATAAATTGGTAAAAGACTTCTCAAGATTGAAGTATGTTTGAATCTTGAATAGTTCTTTAAGTTTCTTGTCCTAAAAAATTAATCTAATCTTGCAAGTTGATCCAGTTTAAGGAGTCTCAAATTAATTTCTTTGATTTGTTTCTACTACCATATTTATGTGTTATTTATAAAATTTTTGTAGTATGATTACTTGTTGCCCTGAGACATCTTATAGAGCCTTGAAGGTGGTTAATCAGATTAAAAAGAATGGCTTGAGGTATAAATAGAATGCTATTCAAAAGAAAGAGTTAGCCAAGAGGGCTCAAAATAGGAGGACTTTTGCTTCTCTTCAGGACTTCTTTTGTTATATGGGCTATCTAAACCCGAATAAGGGAAGCCATATGGGAAAAGCCCTGTTATTATTAAAGGAAGCCTTTAAAAGCTTCAATATCTCTATTGATAGTAGAGAAGGAGATCATGGAGCTAGGTATTCTTTGTACCTATGATCACCAGATTTAGAATGATACCAAGATTTTTATAAATTGAAGGCCTCTTTTTTTAGAGATAGTAAAAGCTCTGCCTTAAATGTTAAGGCTCAACAACATTTAAGGGTTTTCTATATTGATACAAATGGGGCTTGTATTGATACATTTGCTTAAGGTATTGATACATTGATCAAATGTATTGATACAAGGCTTAGCAATAGCTAAAATTTGATTTTTGGACAAAATGTATTGATACATAAGAATTGTATCAATACATTCTAGGAATATATCGATATAATCATCATTGTATCAATACATTTTGGATTTTTGCCCAAAAATATTGATACAATATGCAATGTATTGGTACATATAAGTAGCCTAATTTGTGGCATTTTTCAACTCTTGCATCCTTAGTTCAAAATTTTGATTCAGTTATGTATTTGGCACCAAAATCCATCCAACTTCAAATCAAGCCTTATCATTAGACTTAGGATTAGACTTAATTAATTTTTTAGGCCTAAAATAATTAGGAAATAGGACATTTTCATGAAATACATAGCTTGGTCAGGGGGAAGATTGGACGTTCCCCATTTGTAAGCTATATGAAGTAATATGCTCTACCACTTTGGCTACCAAAACCAATGGAAACAAAGACAACTGAACATAGAACCTAGCGCTGTCCTAATGGTACATAAGGAAAATCCCATAATACCCTCATTTTTGGCTTCTAATTTTTTGGCTGAGCATTTAATTATAAAAGAGCCAATTTTGGCTTAGTCAATAGAACTCTCCACATAAACTTATTGACCAACTTTCTCAAAAACAATTCACCATTTTCATAGCTTTTCCAACAGCCCTCCAAAGCCTTTCCAAAACTCTTATTTCTTACTTCTTTTCATCACTAAACTCCTCTCTATCCATAGTGCTACTTGAAAGGTCATCTTTACTACTGCTTCTTGCTCATCTATAGCAAGCAAAGGAAAAAAAAGTGAGCTAGAAAACCAGAAACACAAAAAAACCATAAGAACACAAAAATTATAACTTTGAGTAGACAAGGAAAAAGAGTTTTGTGAGCTTTATTGCTATCTTTTTTACACATTTCTCTTTATTTCTTTGCATGTACACGCATCTAATGCCAATTAGCTAGCTAATCCTCATGAAACCATGACCTTCATAGGATAGCATGCATCTTTAAGCTTGTTTTGATGATATTTTAAGTTTATAATGCCTTGATGTTGCTTGAGTGGTTCAAAAAAGATATTTATATTACCTCATCTTCGAACAACCATAGTTTCATTGATTCATGGTTTCTCTACCATTATTCATGCATAATCCTTGATGATATATTATTTTTTTTCAAGATGCTTTGATGTTTTATTGAGTTTGATGATTTTTACATGGGCTTCATGATAAAAAATCATGTTTTTAGTGCTATAAAAATTTGCCATCACTTGTTTCATGCCATAAAAGCATTATCTCACATGCACATACCATCTTTTATGTTAACATGAGCACCTTCTTAATTGTTTGCTCATTTCTCTGCATTTTTTACATTTTTAGTATGCTTTATATGATAAAAATATTGCCTTGTTGTTACTTCATCTTATGTTTGTCATAGATGCCATATTTACATGCTTCACATGATTAAGATGCCTTCTTAATGCCTTTATCTAGTGTTTGCTTGCTGAGAAAAAACTTGTTTTCAAGAAAACCCCCAAGTTGAGTCTATGTTACGTCCAATAAATAGATATTAACATGGATTTAATATTTTCACTAATTGTTCTTCCAATCTAAAGGAAAAATCAAGCTTTTCATGTTTGGATTCATGGTTAACTGACGTTAAACATTTTAATTTTGAAAATAAAATAGCCTTTTTACTTGTTTTAATATGTTTATGCTTTGATTGTAAGGTCTAATATCCCTTGTTAATGACTTGGTTAATGGCTTGTTTCATTGTCCCAAACTGCTCTGAGATTGTGCTTATGAGCTTAGGAAGCCACTATAGTAACCATCTTTTTTATGTACATTTAGATGTCCATAACCAAGCCTAGTCCTAAGAAACCTAAAAACCAAAAAAAAACACCTTTGTTTTCCCCTGATAATACTATAGTCACAACTTGAAAACTCATTTTCAAGCTCTAAAGCATTTTTTGAGAATACTCCAAGCTTGGGGATACTCCAAGCTTGTCCTAAAATTTTCATCATTGAAGATACTCTAACCCCATCTTTTGAAGGGATACTCCAAGCCCACTTTCCAAACTTCACTCAAAATCTATATTTTCTCTCTCTTAGATTTCCCTGGGTCTTTTAATCAAGACTTTCTTTTTCCACACCTCAAGCGACCATTCAATCTAAATGCATCTCAAAATTATCATCTCAGTTATTCTTCAATAATCGAAGATAATTACAAAATACATTTTGATCTATGTTTTTTATGTTTATTTTTATGCAATATTATTATATTCTTTTTCGTTGTAGTAACATATTTCACTTTATGATACCTATTCTGCATTTATACTTTCAAATTATTTTCAAAAATTATAAGGCAATGTTCTATCTTGATATCTCTTCAGTGCTTGACACAAAATATCCGATTTTCAAAATTAAATTCAAAGATCATTTTTATCAAAATCCCTATGTCTCCTATGTTTTTAGGGCACATATAAGATCTAAATTTTTTTTAAAACCTAAGTTTACAATTTTTACACAAAATTCATGCATTAAAAGGGGACTATACCAAAATAATGACAAATCAAAATTAAAGAAAACAAAACCAACGTAAATCATGGATAACGGGTATCAATTTTAGACATCTTAGAGGTGCTAATCCTTTCCTATGCGTAACCAACTCTCAAGCCCAACCGATCAATCTCTAGACCTCATAGACCTCGAAACTCATGTTTCAAGTTAGTAACTTGGATTATCATTTCAATAGGCATCCGATCATGCCTATCCCAAATGATTGGTGGTGACTCCAAGTCTTCGACCATTTTATGGTGGCCATCTAAAACCAGTTGAACGAGCAATTCATCCAATGATCCTTCCTCTTGCCATTAACTCATTACACGTAATACAAATCCTAATCAAGGGATATCCTAAAGGCAAACACATTTATTTTAAGTCTCGCACGTTATCGTCCAAGTGATTTAGTTTGTGCCAAGGGCATATCACAACAATCTTAATTTGCAATGTCTTGATATATATGCACCCAAAGCTTCAATGCTTAAACCCTTCTTAGGTATCTTAACATAAGAGATATGGAGTGAAGGTCGACTCTCTGCAGGTCAATTTTGATAAATCATTTCATTATTCTAATGAAAATTTTGAGGACCGTGACTTATCCTTGGATTTAGCAAGACTACTTAAGCAAGAGGAAAGACAAATCATACCTCATAAAGAATCTGTAGAGACAGTGATGGGGACTAAAAATGTAAAAGAGAAGTCAAAAATGGAACCATGATATTGTCATCCTCTTAAAAAAAGTTGATTGTTTTCTTGAAGGAGTTTAAAGATGTATTTGCTTGGTCATACTAGGATATGCCAGGATTGGATACAAACATAGTAGTGCACAGGCTTCCATTGAAATCAGGTGTAAACCGATGCAAAAAAATTAAGAAAAATAAAGCTAGAGATATTTTTCAAGATAAAAGAATAAATAAGAAAGCAAATAGATGCTGGTAAGTGGTGAATTATCCCCAATGGGCGGCAAATATTGTGCTTATCTCGAAAAAAAGGGAAAAGTGTGCACATGCATTGATTATTAGGACTTGAATAATATAAGCTTTACAGATAATTTTTTGCTACCCTATATAGACACCTTGGTCAATAGCACAGCAAAGAATTCTTTGTTTTCTTTCATGGATGGCTTTTCTAGTTATAACCAAATTAAGATGGCATAAGAGGATATGAAAAAAATTACATTTGTGACCTTTTGGGTACATTCTGTTATAAGGTAAAGCCATTCAATTTGAAGAACACCAGGCCAACATATCAAAAAGCTATGGTGACTCTGTTCCATGATATGATGCATAAAGAAATAGAAATGCATGTTAATGATATGATTGCCAAGTCCACTAAAGAAAATAAGCATATTGGAAACCTTAGAAGGTTGTTTGAAAGGTTGAGAAAATTTCAACGTAAGCTCAATCTGGCTAAGTGTACTTTTGGTGTTACTTTCAAAAAATGGGCTTCATAGTTAGTGAAAAAGGAATAGAAATGGATCTCACAAAGGTTAAGGCTATTCAGGATTTACTTTCATTTTGTACACAAAAATAGATACGAAGTTTTTTGGGAAGATTTAATTACATTTCTAGGTTCATATCAGTGTGATCCAATATTTCAGCTTTTACAGAAATAAGATCCTGGTCAATGGAATGATGAATTCTAGGAATTGTTTGAGAAAGTAAAGCATTATCTTTACAACCTATCTATGCCAAGATGAGCATTGATCTTGTACTTGTCAGTATTTGAAAGGACCATAGTTGTGCATTAAGGCAACATGATAAAATAGAAAAAAAGAGTAGGGAATATATTACCTTAGAAAGAAGTTTACATATTATAACGTTAATTACTCCTTGGTAGACAGGATGAGTTGTGCATTGGCTTCGGTTGCACAGAGGCTGAGGTCGTATATGCTCTATCACACGACTATGTTGATTGCAAAGTTAGATCTAATAAAGTACCTATATGAAGCTCTAACTCTTTTGAGAAAGACTATAAGATGACAGGTGTTGTTTTTAAAGTTTGACGTAAAGTATGTAAATCAAAAGGCCATAAAGGGTAATGCCATAGTAGACTTCCTAGCAAATTGGGCTATGGAAATTATGAGCCATTAGATTTTGATTTTTCCAATAAGGATTTGATGTGCATATCTTAAGAGGAAAAGGTGTTACCAAAGGATAAAACTTGGAAAATGTACTTCGATGGTGCTACTATCAGCATGAGGTATGGAATAAGAGCACTATTGATTTCCCTAAATGAAAACCATTTTTTACTTACTACTAAACTGAATTTTGATTACAACAACAACATAGCAGAGTATGAAGCAAGTGTTATGGAGCAAGTTATTATGGAATGAAAGGTACAATTCTTGAAGATGTATCGTGATTCAGCTTTAATGATATATCAGCTGTAAGGTGAATGGAAAACTATGATGAGAAGCTGGTGCATTATAAGAGAATGATTCTTGAACTAGTGGAGTTCAAGAAGATCAATTTTTAGCATTTAGCTCAGAAGGAAAATCAGATTGTGAATACTTTGGCTACTTTGTCTGTCACGATAAAGGTGACTGATGGGGTTGAGGTAATGCCGATTAAGATGAGTATTCATGAGATCCCTATTCATTACCATAATATGGAAGTTAAAAGGGATGGTTAATCGTGGTATTCTGATATTCTATATTATGTCAAGGATTAACGGTCTTCAGATCATGCTACTAAGAATGATTGGAGAACCATTAAAAGAATGCCGTAAATTTCATCCTTGATTGTGACGTCCTATGCAAAAAAAGTCAAGACCAAATGCCTTTGAGGTGTATAAATGCCAGTAAAGCTAAAAGAAAACAGAAGAAATCCATGAAGAGATATGTGGAATACACCCTAGTGGATACATAATGGCTAGGTGGATCATAAGGCTGGGATATTATTAGTTGACCATGGAAGGTGATTACATAAACTATGCGCATAAATGTCAGAAGTGTTAGATATATGTAGATAAGACCAATATGCTTTCATTACAATGCACATGATGACATCTCCATGGCCTTTTTCAATGTAGGGCATGGGTATGATAGGCTTAATTATGCCTAAAGCTTCGAATAAGCACTGTGTTATCCTGGTAGCAATAGATTGCTTCACCAAATAGGTAGAAGCTACTTCTTATGCAAATATGACTAAGTTAGTGGTATGCAAATTTGTCAAAAGAGAAATCATATGCTAATTTAGAATCCTAAAAAGAATCATTACTAATAATGCTTCAAATTTGAAAAACAAAATAATGAGTGAAGTGTGTGCACAATTCAAAATCAAGCATTAAAATTTGGCAATGTACTGCCCAAAAATGAATAGGATAGTAGAAGCAGCTAAGAAGAACATAAAGAAAATTGTGCCAAAGGTGACCAATATGTACAAGGATTAGCTTAAGAAGTTGCCATTTAGTTTACATGCCTCTCAAACTTTAGTTCATACCTCTACATGTGCTACCCCATTTTTTCAAGTCTATAGGATAGAAGCGGTGCTACTAATAGAGGTGAAAATTCTTTTATTAAGAGTTTTGATGGAAGCCGAATTGGAGAAGATTGAATAGGTCAGATCTTGGTATGAGTAACTCAATTTCATTGAGGAGAAAAGGTTATTAGATATTTTTATGGGCAAATGTATCAAAAGAGAATAATAAGAGCATATGATAAGAAAGTTTATCCTTGACAATTTCAGGAGGGTGAACTAGTGCTTAAAAAAACTGTTCTAATCCAAAAGGATACTTAGATCATGTGGACTCTAAATCGAGATAGGCCTTATATGGTGAAAAAAGCATTCTCTCGAAGGGCACTGATATTGACCAAGATAGATGGAAATGAGTTACCCAATCTGATAAATTCCAATAGGGTGAAAAAGTACTATGTTTAAAGAAATGGCATAAAGACAAATGCCGAACATTATTGGATTTATGTGAGGAGCAAATGCCAAAGGTTATTAGGTTTGCAACATTTCACACTAAATGCCAAAATGTTAGGTTTATACAACTGTGAGGAATTATTCACTTTTGTTTGGGATAACGTTTACAACCAAAGAAGGGCACAGCATAGCCTGAAAAAGTTTTTAAAAGAAATACTACATCTAAATAAAGTGATTTATCATATGGTATCTTGAAGAGTTAAACCAGATTTATTCTCTAAAAATATGGGATCTTATTGGTTAAAAAGCCTACTTGTTAATTTTTTTTCTTTGTTAAGCATTCACTAAACATTTTTTTTGTGAACTATTAAATACTTTCAATTGTTGAAATGAATTCATAATGAGCTCTTTTTCTTGGCTTATCCTTATATTGTGTCATTACTTACTGATTTATTTAATGATGATTAAGAAATTGATAAGGAATAAACTTAGGATACCTTGATATTTTGATAAGAAATACCATTATTCTATTAAGAAATTGATATCTATTTCAAATTCTGGCAATCTAAGGTTTAAGATTGCCTGAGTGAAGAGATTAAATGCTTCAAAAAGAAAAGAAGTATGAGAATGCAAGGAAGAATATAGTGGGGAAAACCATGGAATTTGTGAATAATGATCAGCCATAGAGGATGTTACTCAGTTGAAAGAAATGGGTATTTAATGCTTTTAAAGAAAGATGAGAATAGAAGAGAAAGATGGTAATAGAAGCCATGATTGAATTTGAAGGAGATAAATGAAAGCAGAATCATCATGACAAGTGTTTCACAAAAAACAAAATAGATCATAAATGAAATTAAAATGAATCTTGTATTATGATTGCATATTAACATGAGAATATGAATCATGCATATGCATTCATATTGCATTTAAAGAAAATATTCAAAAGGAAGATCTAATTTAGTTGATACCGAAAGAGAGAAGAAAAGAAAGCGCGGTCTATTTGGTTAGGTAGAAAACCAATGAAATTGACACCTTGTAGGGAGGTGGTGCCCTATAAAAATAAACTTTTTTTTTGTCCATTTCACTTGGTAATGTGGAAGATCGATGTAGTCAGGTTTAAATCAGCTTCATTTAATTAAGTAAAAAGTCAAATAGAGTTTTTCTTTTGTCAACTTCATTTGGTTAGATAGAAGACCAGTGGAATCAGTTATCTTCTTCATTTGAAAAGGTCGGTAATGTATGTCTTAAGTTAGCTTCATTCGATTAAGTAGAAGATCAAATGGAGATTTTCATTTTGTCAACTTCACTTGGTTAGGTAGAAGACTAATAAACTTTATGGTCTTTTTGTGCACTTCATTTGACTAGGTAAAAGGTAGATAAAGTTAGTTTTCTTTTTATCCTCTTCATTCGATTAGACAGAAGATCAATGAAGTAAGTTTTTAAGTCCTCTTTGTTCGGCAATATGTAAGTTTGTCAAAGTAGGCATTGTTTGTAACTCTACTCTATTTGTTATGTGGATGACTATTAGAGCAGGCTACCATGTCTTTTTTATTTGGTTAGGCAGAAGACCAATTAAGTAGGCAGCATGTCAATTCGCTTTATTTGGTTTAGGGGACAACTAGTAAAGTTGGCATTTTTAAATTTCTTTGTTAAGTTCAATCTATTTAGTTAGGTAAAAGACTAGTAGAATTGGCACCTTATCAATTAAGTGGAAGATTGGTGAGGATTGATATACTTTGCATTAGTGATAATTACTAGGATATTGCATGTGTAAAAAAAAAACACTTCCTAAAAAGGAGCTTATTAGGTCCCAAACAAAATCGTGTCCATTTAGTCTTTGCCAAGTTCCTAAATTTTTAGCAATAGCCAAAAAGGTGCAACTGTAGATACCCTATTTTGTCTAAACCTTTAATTGATTTTTATAGTTTTAGGGGTTGAAAGATTTTTCTTGGTCTGGATCTTCTCAGATTAGTTATAAATGATAGAAAAGTCTAATGAAGGTGTTGGTTTGTTTCTATGAGGTCAGTTTAACATAATAAGGCATCTGGGCTTAATTGTCTAATTTAGAAGGTAGATGTCAGATTTGAAAAAACCAACACCTAAGTCCCAAAAATTTGAGAATGTCAAAAGTTACTAGGATTTGTCCCTTAAGGTGATAAGAGTGATTATTGATGTCATTTGGATGAAAAAAAATACTTGTCTTAGAAGTTCAAATCAAAAGTCAACAAAATGACAAAAGTCAATTGTAAGCAAAGTCAACTATAAAAAGTCAACTTTTTAGCCTAGAGTTTGATTTTGAAATTGATTACACCAAAATTAAATTAAACATGGACTTAGGTCAAGAAAGTGTGATAGGGACCGGGTCATGAAAGGACCTTAGGAACTTAGAATGCTAAAAATTCTCGAGGGCTTAATCTGAAAAGCCTGGGATAAAGAATTCAGATTTTTTGAAGAAAGCCATAAAGACACATTTTACTACAAGATGAGCATTTAATTGCATTTTTATATAAACAAATCACGATCAATTGAATGGCATAAAAATTTGTACAAGGCTAATATAGAATTAAGCCTCAGCTGAATTCACCATGTGATAAATATGTGAATTTTGGTCATCCATTCACTAAGGGTCTTGATGTCATTTCCCTCTAATTTTGTTATGAGATCAGTGATTAAGCTAAGATCACCCTCAGATAGCCTAAATCACTAACTTTAAGGCCTATAAATAGGGGTGAATATCCATATTTTGACAACTTTTAAACACATATAAAAGTATAAAATATTTAGAATATTTATTTTTCTCTTAAGCTCTCATCATTTTGGAAGAAAATCAAGCTTTGAGTAGGTATAATCTATAACTTTTCTCTTTAATTTCAAGTTAATTAGCATGTTTAATGCTTGATTCATGTTTATCCATGCTTGTATAAGTTTTAGCCCTAAAGAGTTCATGTTCTACTTAATTTGGATTAATGATTCATGATGATCTTATGTTTTGATCTTGATTTAAGCCATGATTTACTTGATTTCTTGTTGCTTGAAGCATGATCCTATGATTAATTGTTGAAATCTAGCTTAAATCATGATTAATGAGCTTGATCAAGTATTCAAATATGATGATTGCACTAGATCTAGGTTTCGACCAACCTAATTTCTTAAGATATTAATGATTTAAGTTTAATTGAGCTAGGAACTAATGATATTAAGCTGAAATTATCAAGTTTAGTTGAAGAAATCATAATTCTCTAACTTAATCAATGGATTGAACACCTCTAGAAACTTGCTTTTAGGTTTAACTAGCTTCGATTAAGATGATCTTGAGCTTAGTTGATGCTTCCTTGCATAATCTTGTTTATTTAAGCTAGTTTGAGTTGATTTGAACTAACCTAGGTGATTAGAACATGAATCTCATGTTAAAAAAAAGAAATTATACGTTCTTGAACTAGGTAAGCATTCGAACAATCTAGAAAATACTTAGCTAGGTTTGCCCACCTTAGTTTTTTAGGTGTGCTTGAATGGGCTTTACATAATTGATGCTTAATTAGTGAAATCTAGATGAATTAAGTTGATTTGAACTTGGGTAAGTTAAAATTGATGCCTAATTAAATGAATTTATAAGCTTTCTTATTCAATTATTGAGCTTAAAGGATTGAAAGCATGTTTTGATTATTAATCATGATGATTGAATTAGCTTGTTTTCTTATGTTTGATTGTTAATTGATGAGATCTTTATGAGAAAATGAAGTTTAGATGAGCATGATTAGCTTTAGGTAGGTTCGACTAAATCCAATTTGTGTTTAGAATAGGATTGTGGATGATCGGTATTCTACATGTTTGATAAAAGTTTAAAATGTGTAAAAACTTCGTTTTCTTAAAAGATCTCCCAAGGGTAAGCTTTGGGTCACTTAATCAATAGGTGTATGTAAAAAAGAAATATTTTGATTAGGTTATAGACCTTAAGAATTTTTGTTAGTATTTTTCCTATAATCCTCATCGATTGGGCTACGTAATAGGCTTTTGAAACATTTGATTTCATGAAAAATCTTAGAAAATGAGTTATACGCATAGCTTTGTTTTAGCACCCGATTAGTCATATGAATTATTTTTGCTGAAGATAGTCATTTTTGTGAATTTTTCCAATATTTTTAGACAAAATTGGAATGAATAAGCTTTCAAGCAAGTATGCCTCATCCAATGAGTATTCCAGATGAATCAGGAAGGAAATCTAGAAGACAGGCTGGTTGGACATCCTGTGCGATAAAGTAGCATCCAATTAAATTTATGTGATAAGCAAAATAATTTTCTGGCATTTTTTTACTTTTTTAGGTTGAATTATAGTGAGTCAGAGTTCATAGAATTTGGTTTAGTGATTTTACGTGATAGGAATAATCCAAAATAAACTTAGAAACCTTGGAAGGTCAAATCTATTCATGTTTCAATTTTCTCCGAGTTTAGTTTCTCCTATTTTGAAGCATTCAGATACCTCAAAATAGATTTTGGAAGTCATGTTAGCTTGTGAATGGGTCTAGATGTGTCCTACAAAATGTCCCTAGTGGCTCACATTAGCTACCAAGTTTAATTAAATAAGGTGATTTTTAATATTGTTTTCAAAAGTTGTAATTTCTTTAATTTAGTCCAAATGTACTATTTTTGTGATTTCTTTTAAATGGAGTCAAATTTGATAAATAGTATTGAAAATAGAGTCAAATTAATGAATATTTTTAGAGTCAAGTGCTTTTATGGAATTTTTTCGTTATAAATGTTTTTTTTCAAATCAATTGCTAATTCAAGCTAGTCTTGATAAAAGTTCCAAGATACATGATATTTGTTTGATCTTAATGAATAAAAGGGGGATTATGATTAAATATATATGACTAAAACCGTGAAAGACAAATTCAAATACTGGTGGTTAGATGGTACCAATTATTGGGCATCATGAAAGGGATCAAGTCTTTACTTGTGGTGTAACCGACTCCTAAGTTATAAAATCATTCTTTTAAACTTTCATAAATCCTTAGTGAATGCTTTTAATAGGTCACCGATCACACTTACCCAATAAAGATAGATAGTGACTCCTTAACCCAGTCACTCTCGTATTTTAGTACGAAAGGTTCAGATGAGCAATTAATCTGATCAATCAGGGCCCTAAGATAATTCAAAGTGTTGTTTGCTCTGATATGTTGAGGTTCATATCTCGATATATTACAACAGTACTTGTGAAAAATGGAAAAAAAAATATTTTTGAAGGAAAAGAAGAAAGGAGTTGTTATAGTTGTGAAAAGTGGCTAGTTTTTTTTAATTAAGTGACTTCTGTATAAGTTTTGTTTATTTAAAAAAATATATTAAAAAGGTCATTAACCTACCTTTATAATGCATTTCCATTTATTTGTTCTTTTATTTTAATTTGGTTTTTTGGCATTTTATCAACTAAAATGGTGTCTGATTAACTCATGACATCAAATCAATCATTCCTTTTTATAATAACTAGAATTTATCACTCCCACAAAAATGGGTGAAAAAAATAATTTTTGAAAAAATTTATTTTGTTTTAAAAGTAATAAGTTAAAAAATAAAGTAGTTTTATTTAATTGGCTAGTTATTTTTTAAATAAAAGATAAATGAACAAAGTATAGTTTTTAAGTAGTTATTTTTTAGATTAAAAGACTTAAATATTCCAAATATGTTGTTATTTTTTAAGATTAAAGGACTTAAATATCCCAAATTTTTATATATAATTTTAGTTTGATTTTTTGTTATTTCCCACCTAAGTTGATGTCACTAACATAACACCAAACTCAGCCAAAGGTTTTATATATAGCATAGATATAGATATAGATGAAAGAGTAGCATGCATTAATTTACAAAATTGGAGTTGAATCACTTCTTCAAAATTTGTGGTAGTGGCATACCATGTTATAATTAATGTCTACTAGAATAAAGACTCGCATTATACTGTAGGCATTTGTTTCCTTACTTTCTCATATTTTACATTGATAATGACTACAAATATTAATTTAAAGTCTAAATAATTTGAATAACTAAATAAAAGTTAAAAGCAAAAACATAACTTGAAGCAAAGTTTTTTTATACTTTACATGCGATATTAAATTCCCTATAGAGAATCACATACAAATAATAATGCTTAGACTATAAATAAACAATATGATAAAATGAAATTTGTTAAAAAACCTACTAAACTTTCCTAAGCAATTCCTTGATTCAAAGTCATACAACTTTGTACCTAACAAATATCGTTACTTATGATATATAGGACTAATAACATTAAATGGGAATAATGCTAAAAGGTTTTAAATAGTATATAAAAATTGACATATAAAGTTCGTAATGATTACCTCACATCATATCAAGGAAAATAACATATTTAGAAGATTAATTAAAATTTTTTTATATTTTTCATTAGAAATAAAGACAAAAAATGCCTAGCGAATGAAAAAAAGGGCATTAAAAAAATTAATAAAATAATAAAAAGTAAACATTTATAATAGATATGTCAGATTGGTAGGTCAGTAGGTTTTAGGCTAAATTAATCAAGGTTAGGTCATTTCGAATTTTAAAATTTTTGGGTCATTTTAATTTTGGGTAAATATTAGGTTCAACCAACTCGATTTCAAGTTATCTTGAGTTTAGGTTATTTCAAGTTTGCGTCCATTAGGTTTAACACTGAGTTAATCAAGTTCACACCATTATAGGTTCGGGTCAATCATGGTTAACTCCTAGATTAATTAGTTTTGGATAAATTAGGTTTAATATTTAGATTTATTAGGTTTGGTCTTCTGGATTCGAGTTAGTACAAACTAATTTTTTGATAAATTTAGGTTCCAGTCATTTCGAATTTAAGTTATTTAAGGTTTAGACAATTAGATTCAAGTCATTTTGGTTTTGGGTCATTTTAAGTTCAAGTTATTTTTAGATTAATCATTTTTAAACTATTGACTTATTTTGATCATGTCAGATTGGGTCAGGTTTAGGCCCAGATGAATTTGTTGATTTTTTGGGTCAAATCAAAATTGACATGTCATTTAAAAGATTTTAAAAGGAAATTGAAAAGGAGAAAATACCTAACATTTTATATATTGATCCAAACTAAAAATAAAAAATAAAAAATCGAAAAGACATAATGTGTTATGTGACCTATTTTGTCCATTTTTTCTTCCCTTTACAAATTAAAGTATTTTGATACCTTTCATTAAAAAAAAAGTAAGGCAATGGCTGGAAGGGAAAGAAAAAGAAAAAAGAAATAGTGAGGTTGCCACGTGGACACCTTTTTTATAAAAAAAATTCCAAAATTTATTTATAAGATTTTAATACCTTTCATCAAAAAAATAATAATAATAAAGGCAGGTCAATGGTTGGAAGGAAAGGAAAAAGAATAGAAAAACAAAAGTGAGGTTTTAAACTATTACCTTATTTTGATCACATCGGATTAGGACAAGTTGCACCTGGATAATTTGTTGATTCTTTAGGTTAGTTCCAAATTGACATGTTTAATTTAAAAAGGTTTAAAAAAGAAAAAGAAAGAGAGCAAGTACACCATATTTTATATATTGATCCAAAATAAAAAAATTAAAATAAGAAAAATTTGAAAAGGCATAAAGTACTGTATGATCTATTTTATCTTTTCTTCCTATACAAATTAAAGTGTTTTAATACCTTTCATAAAATAAAATAAAATAAAATAAAAAGCAAGGCAATGGCTGGAAGGAAAGGGAAAAGAAAAAAAAACAAAAAGTGAGATTGCCACGTGGACACCCTCTTTGATCAAGAAAAATTCTAAAATTTATTTATAGGATTTTAATACCTTTCATTAGTAAAAAAATAAACACAAGCCAATGGCTGGAAGGAAAGGAAAAGGAAAAAAAAAAAGATAGGTTTTGGAGAGTTGGCTATTTTTTACCACATTAAACTATGTTCGATTTTGGACTTCGATGAATTTGCCAATTTTTTGAGTCAAGTCAAATTGACATGTATAAAAAAAAAGAAAGAAAAAAGAGAGCAATACAACATATTTTATATATTGACTCAAAATAAAATAAATAAAAATAAATAAAAGACATAAAGTCTTGTATAACTGACTTTGTCTTTTTTTCCTATACAAATTGAAGTATTTTAACACCTTTCATAAAAAAAAAAATAAAAGTAGGGCAATGGCTAGAAGGAAAGGGAAAAAAAACAAAAATGAAGTTGCCAGATGGACATTCTCTTTGATCAAGAAAATTTTCAAAATTTATTTATAAGACGTGAAACTTAAACGGCAAGAATTTGTTCACTTAAAAGCCATTTTTAGAGGAACTATATATTTCCAAATTTTACTTGACTTGGCCAATTTTAAGCATGCTACATAAACCTTATTTTTTTTTCTTTTTTCTCACCAAAGTACTCTCTTGCTTCATGGTTTTCTAATATCACTACTATAATAGGGTTTTTTGAATATACCCTAAAGAAATATATGTGGGCATTCAGATTTTATAAATGATCTCATTGTTTCGTTCAACATATTACTAGATATATTTTATTGCAATATTTTGTTTGAAGGTAATATATTCATGACAGTAACCATGGTAATTTGATAAATTTTTTATATTTTAAATTTTTGGACTTTTGAATTTAAAATTTTAACAGATAAGATTGTGCTACTTATGAGTATAAAGTTGTCATTATATTATGTACACTTGCCCATGGGCTAGGATTGATCAAGCTTAGATTAAGCTTGACCGAGTTTGAGTTGGATCCTCTAAGATATAAAATAGCTTTGTGATTGTCCAGATCCAATCCAACCCAAAGTACAGGCAAAGTTTTATGCCCCGGCTAACCCAACTAAGAAAAAGAACTTCTCAACAATCTAAATTTTTTCATAGAAGAATGGATCCTTCTAAAAACTTATATAAATTAATATTAAGACAAATCAAATTTATATAAAAATAATTTAATGTCTAAGGCCTAGCTTATTTTTAAAATTGAACTTATTTTTGTTGTCCAAATGCATTTTTTATTTTAATATTTATTCAAAAACCTTTTCCAAATATCAAATAAACATTTAAACCTGAATAACTATATTAATCTTTGAACATCTAGGCATTCTAAAAAAAGAAATAAAATTGTACGAAAATATTAGATGAAGGGTAATATTGTTTGAAAATTTGACCTTAGATTATCGAGTTGCAATAACCTACAATAGACATATTTTTACAGTAATTATGTGATTTATACATTTTGCGGTACTTTGAGCTCCTCAATGAACTAAAATGACAGCCAATATTATCAAGTAAATAATACCAAACGCAATAATATATATTTTTTAATTACCATAAAAATCCATCAAATTCTCGACAATATTTAAATTGCGTTTGGAAACATAAATTTAGATCTAGATTTGAATTTGAATTTTAAAATTTTAAATTTTAAATTTATGGTTTTTAAATTTATTATTTTTAAATTCATGAATTTAAAATTCTTTGTTTAGATAATTAAGATTTGAATTTAAATTTAAATAAAAATTAATTTTCAACATGTAAATGATAGAGCAGTAATAAAAAAAAGTAATTTTATAAATTTTCATTTTCAAATGAAATTTCAAAATTTAAATTTAAGCTGCTCAAAATTGATATTGGATTTCTCTGAGTCTAAATCCAATTTTTTTTTAATTTAACATCCAAACAATAAATTTGGAAATCCAAATTTAAATTTTTTTAACCCAAATCCATGTTTAAACAAACCATTGGGGTGCCTCTCAAAGACAATTTGGTTATTCGATTAGGTTAAGACACTTGCCTCCGTCTCCCTTGGGTGTGCCTCACCTCCAACTAATATTGGTCAGAAATAAGGATCAAATGTTCTATTTTGGTTCCTTTCATTCCTATTATATGACCAAATTGCACTTTCACATTTGAACTAAAAAAAAAAAAGGGGAAATTTACTCATTCAATTCCAAGTTGAGTGCTTTAAAACAATCAATGAACAACAATTTGGCAATACAGCATTATAGCTTTCCGCTTAATGAACCCTTCATTCCTTCCGCAAAATCAAGATTTATCAGCTACAGAAAGTTTTAACATATTTAGACCACCATAAGACTCTAAATCTGAAAGAAATCTTATTATGTACATATCTATGATGGCCGTTGAACCAGCTTAGTCTGTGTATACATGTTTTATTATAGGCAGCTTGTCAGCACCTGCAACAACAACGAAAGGCTTCGATTTGATACACTAGAAAAGAAAGGAGACAAATTAAACGATACTCACCTTTGAATTTGGTCATATCAATCTTGATTAATTCTGATTGTTTGGATAACAGAAACCAAGATCCAACAAATGATATCCCAGCTACCAAATCAAAGTATCAATCTGCATGTACAAAGTATACAAACATGTGCTCACAAATAATTGCTTGGCAGAGAATCCATTAAAATGATATTTTCATTGTCCCTATGCTCCATCCTTTCTGGCTTTGTCTTCGAAAATAGTGCAGACAGGAAACCCACAGGTAACCCAGAACTTGATCTCTTCCCTACAACATCCAATGCTCCATTTGCCCCAAAACTTGCACCACGGATTAAACTATTTGAATGCCTCATAGCCTCATCTGCTCCAAGTTGTGCCCCACAAGGACAGTTTGCAATCTTCTTAAAGCAATGCTTATGGAAAACTGAATCACAGGACATACACTTTTCAATCTCATCTTCCTGTTAAATATTTAATGCACAAAGTATTAGATACTTTTTCTCTTCACAAAATGAATTACAAGAGGAAACTATACAGCATGTGTACAGTT
>JBBYHL010431495.1:0-19530 GCA_038381835.1 Adansonia madagascariensis
GGTATTAAACGTGGTAACTTCACTGAACAAGAAGAGAAGATGATAATCCATCTCCAAGCTCTTTTAGGCAACAGGTAGATCATTCGGTTTTTCCAATCACTGAAAACGCAATAATAATAATAATAATGATGATGATGATGGTGATGATGAAAAGATGTGTTTTTGGGTGCAGATGGGCTGCCATAGCTTCTTACCTTCCTCAGAGAACAGATAATGATATAAAAAATTATTGGAACACCCATTTGAAAAAGAAGCTGGAAAAGGTCCAAACGGGCGTTGATAGCCAAAATCAAGATGGGTTTTCTTCTTATCAATCAGTCTCAAAGGGGCAGTGGGAGAGAAGGCTTCAAACAGACATCCGGATGGCCAAACAGGCCCTTTCTGAGGCTTTATCATTTGACAAACCAAACTCTTTAACAGATTCGAAGGACTTAAATCTTTCTCAAACTTGCTTAAGACCATCTCAGGCTCAAGCATCTCCTTATGCCTCAAGTGCTGAAAACATATCCAGGTTGCTTGAAAACTGGATGAAAAACCCACCAAAACCGGCTAATAATCAAACAAATTCAGGTGAAACAACGACTGATCAGAATTCCCTCAACAACACACTAACCACTGCTGGCTCCAGCTCTAGCGATGGAGCACTGAGCGCAACCACTACACCTGAGGGTTTTGACTCCTTTTTTAGCTTCAAATCTTCCAATTCGGATGTTTCTCATGACTCGGTGGACAAGAACGCCGGCGTCTTCCAAGATGAAAGCAAGCCTAATTTGGGGGCTCATCTAGTCCCTCTCACACTGTTTGAGAAATGGCTGTTGGATGATATTTCAGCTCAGGCTCATGATGAGTTAATTACCATTTCTTTAGAAGGTAGTGCTGGGTTATTTTGAGAAAAGATAGTCAACTTTTAATTAGGTTTCTTTGTTTTTGGTGTGCTTTTAGGCCTAGAGTCTATAAGCATATAGATAACACCGTCTCTCGGGACTCGGAAGAAGCCAGAAGTGTAAATTACAATTATATCTAATATTATTGTGCCATATATGTAATGAATCTTAATAAATTAGAGATATGTTCTCATAATCTTCCTTTATATATATATATATATATATATATATATAAAACTCGGAATCTCTTAATTTTTCGTTGTTCTTGCACGGTGCAAATTTCATGTGCATATCCAAAAAGAGAAAAAAAAAAAACTTGGAATTAAGTTTTCACTTATTCTCGAATGACCAAAAAAAAAAAAAAACCTTATATTAGCCTTTTACTTTTTGTTTTAACCACAAAGTAAAAAATAGAAAATAACTTATAAATGAGAGATAAATAAAAATGCAAAAACAAGAATCAACCTGTCCGAAAAAGATACATTAATACAAATAGAGATCTAAAAGTATTAGAACTGAAAGTAGACAGTTACGTCAAAATTTTAACGGGTTGAGTTTTTATTTATTATTTATTTATTTATTTTAATATATTTATTAATATTATTTATATTCATAGGATTCACTTATGAATTGCAAAAGTTAAATCAAAGTTAAATTTATAAATGGTGGTTAAGGTTATATCGAAAAATAATGAAGATAGCCCAACCCGTTTTTAACTTTATAGATAAAGCTAAGAGACTATCATATGTGTTTTTTTAATTAATTTTTTATTTTTAAATATACTTTAACAATATGGATCATTGCATACAATAATTCAACTTGTAAAATCTAAAAACTTGGTGGTTAGATAATTTTTTTAGGCTAAAATAATAAAAAAGTCCTTTATCACTTTATCTAGATAAGTTCATATGCTTTTTTTACACACAAATAAGTACTTTACTTTTAATTTGTACCAAATAAGTTCTTAATCTTTAACTTATATCCAAATAAGCCCTAATATTTAATCTATACTTAAATAAACCTTTAACATAAATCAACATTTTCACTTAAAATAAGGGCTTAATTAGGTATAAATCAAGAGGTTGATACTTATTTGGGTACAATAAAAATTATAAGGTCTATTTAAGAAAAGTAAAATAGTTCAGAGTTTTTTTAATATTTTAATTTTAATTTTATATATTTCTTATGTCATTATAGCTAGATATCTTCGGTTTTCAACTAGTTGTTTTTTCAGATTAAATGACAATGTTATTCCTTATTTATATAGCTATATTTGTGGTTTTTTTTTTCTTTTATTTTAAGCAGAGCTATATCTGTGATTCTTATATGCTACACATAACGATCAAATTAAAATTGAAAATCGCTAATTAAAGCCTAAACTAGTTGGTGCAAATGAATTAATGTTCATATATTTATTAGAAGCTGAAGTGTACGTTGAAGAAGAGATTTATGCATAATTATGGTTTTAAAGCTTTCTAGTATCGGCAGGGACAGCGTTATAAAATTCGTACTAGTTCGCTTAATTTGCTTAATATATTTTCTATGTAAAGAATTAAATAGCAATTAATTCACTCACATTAGCCAGTTGTAAAGCTCTATTTTCTTGTCAATCAAGATCCAATATTAAAAAAATAAAAAAAGAAAAGAAAAGAAAAGAAAAAAACATTTCGAGGACAGATATTTGAATAGCCTAAATTGATAGGAGAAAATGCATCTTTAAAACCTCTTGATGAAATTGGAGGACTAAGGCAAAAACATATTGTCTGGCAATGAATTTTTCCAACTGTTTCTCTTCTTTTATTAGTTTGAAATTGGAATGATAAGTAAATAAAACTAGCAATTTAAATTGGGTTTGATAATTAATTTTGGTTTCAACGTAATTGTTCTTAGTTGCAAAGGACACATTTTATCACAACTGTTATATTATACGAGTAAAAAAAATTGACTTTTATTATTAAAATTATAATTCGACAATGCAAATCGAAAAGTCAAAAAATGATACTTCTATATTTTAGGTATCGGATTTAGTTAAAATCTTTGAATTTTATTATCTTGTACATTTCTTTTTTTATATTTTAATTTACCATAGCATAAATTTATTTTTAACACTTAAAAATTTTTAAATCATATTTCTTTTCACTATAGTTTTTCCGACCCAATTTAAACCATTAGTTAGGGTAATTACTTCTAGACAGCAAAATCTTTATGTTGAAATAAACCATTTAGATATATTACTTGTGGTACATTGATATATTCAATTTCAAACCTACCCTCTTCGGTACTATAGTTTTAGTGCTTCTCATGTCCTTTCAATGAAGTATCAAATTTTCTTAGAAGGCCAGTACTATAGCAAATCCCTTTTGATTGGCTCAACGAGCTGGATTTGAAAGTCAAATACCATCTAATAACACTATTGTTTATTTTCAAAGACAAAAAAAAAAAAAAAATTCATCCCTAACCATGACGTTGAAATCTGACTCAAAACAATGTTGAAAGATGGTTGTGGAGTTGTTAAACATAATAATACCAATGAGAAGTCAGCATAAGCACACTCGTAAGTCAACAATAGTTTAGAAACTAGTTGCACTAAAGTTTAGATAATATAAGTACTCTAATTTGATTTTTCAGTGTCCCTCTACCCTAATTAAGGTTTAAAATTTAAGATTATCTCGGGATTATCGAATTTGAATTGTGAAATTAATAATTTAGAAATTGATAGATACTATAAGAAAACACATCAATGTTGATGGAAAATTTTTGACGAAAATTTCTCATTGGTAATGTTATGAAAAGAGCGAAAAAGCAGAAAAACAAAAAGACGAAGAAAGAAAAGGTAAAGAAACAAGTTGAGGGAAAATAACTTCTATTTTTTGTATGTTGGTATGCGCTAATTTTATAAAATAGAGTTATTTAGTTTCATTATGTACATTAAATTAGCTAAGTTTTTTTTTTAAAATTTTTTATTTAGTTTATTTACTTTTAATAGTTTTCAAATTAGTATTATTTACTTTGCTTATATTTTAATTATATAGTTATTTAAATATATTTATATTTTTTATTAGTCAAATCCCAAAGTGTAATAACTTAATAAAGAAATAAAGTTAATTCAATTTGGCAGCTTTTAAAAGTAACCTATTTAAGCTACTTGCAAACTAAGTTTCTTCTCTTAGAGTTTTGGGTATATATAGAACTCTTGGGATTATCACTACAACAAATTTGGTATTAGTGGCAACTAAAATAATGTCACTAAAAGTTTCATTTTCATCGCCATTTATATTTGGTGACAAAATTTTGATGTCACAGTGTTCTGTCACCATCCTAAATGTGAACTGTGATGGTATCTTATTATCGCCACATATTATCAATAACAAGGTGACATCGATGTAAGCGTCACTTTATAATCCATATTTGATGACAATTAATGCCGTCACTTAATTATATACAAAGTCGTCATTGATTATCAGAATCGTCACTAATAGGAAAATAAAGTTTAATATATTAGCAACGAAAGAAAATAGTCACATTGTTAGTGACAAAATATGTCGTCACCTAATAATATAAAATTATGTCATTAAATGTTCATTTGGTGTCAATTTGAAATTCGTCACTAAATTAATGTTCTCTTGAGGGTAGAGTGACAATAATACATACTGTCACCTTGTATAATCACTGTTATATGACAAATTTTTCATCACCAATTATATGCAAATGTGTCATTGATTATCAAAATCATCACTGATAATGATATAATATTCAACATCTTTGTGACGAAAGTAACACTGTCACATTGTTAATGACATAATTACCATCACTTTATATGATAAAATAATGTTATGAAATAATCGATAAACAATTACATATTAATTCTAAAATGTTATACTTCTTTAAATTTTATTCAAAATATTATACGAATGATATGTTTACAAAGTAGAAAAAAGTAAAATAATCTAAGTTCTCGACTTAATAATATAGATTAAGTATATACCCTAATAATATAAGAAACACAGAAGATTGAAACAAAAAGTAAGATGACTAGGAGATAGCTAGTGCAATAGCTCGTACGAAACCCTCAATCCAAATCTTGCGTTGATGGTTGTGATTGTGTTGACTGCGAGTTTTCGGTGCCACTCAAAGCTGCAATAATGATAAATATAATCATTGCATTAATACTTTATTTTTTTGAAAGGTAAAACAACATAGGGGGTTAAGATATTGAAGTGTTGGAAAGCAATTTATATAGATTGCCACAGATTATTGTTACCAACGCACAAAATTTGCTGCAAAACATCTAGTTACATGGGATATGCATCTGTAATGTGGAAGAGAACAGAACAAATATATACTTCAGTTGTATTATAGAATAGGTGAGAACCATTAGACAAAAGGTGCAGAAAATTAGACAAAACTGCATCCATGCAGGACCTAGTTGGAAATTGATACAATTGTCCAAGACTCCAAGTAAACGAAATCAATGTATAGAAACAATTTTTTTTATCCCTAAGGTTTTGTTGATAGCTAGCAAGCAAATGACGGCCTTTTTAATGTGCTTCCAACGTGGTTAACATGTATACTCATGGCATTCAGCAAAGCTCCAAAGAAGCATCACGGCATTCTCTAACTCCTAGGAATTCCTGGCAACATAGACAAACAATTATAGCTCAATTTTAAATTACCAATGCGTATACTTATTTGGCTTTACTTAAACAACAATTTAGCTGTCAGAACCTTTAAGTAGAAAATTACATTACATTATCAATGGCTATTAGTCATTCTAGAAAAAAAATTCATAAAGTTTTCAAGGTCACACTGAATTCCAATACATAAAGCAATTCCTGAGAAGAAAATAATTAGCAATCGCCACACCATGCAAAAGCCGAAGCATATGAAGTTTCTGATTCCCAGTTTCATAATCATTTTGCTACTTTTAAACCACAATAATTCCCATACTAATAAATTGTTTTCGTGGCTAAAAGTGTAATGGTACCATTCTTAAAAGCTAGACGCTTCATGCAAGTTCTATTTTTGTAACTTTATTAATTTACATAAACCAAAACCCCAATTAAACTAACAAAGTTTCTCAAAACACAACCCTTACTTTCAAACTCTTCAAACACAGAGATCGAAAAGCAAATTCATAAAGGAAAAAATGTAGTAAATTCATTTCAATCGAATATCAGAAGAGAGAATAGAAAGAAATTTGGAAAAAGATGAGACATGACAGGCATCTGGCAACAAATTTGTTGGGAATATCTTATCATTTTTAGCCTCGAGTCAATCCCTCGCATAAAGGAAAATCTTAAGAGGAAAAAAAAAAAGATATTAGCGGAAAATAAAACAAAAAATGGTAAAAATATTAAAAAAATTCAACATTGGAGAATGGGATAGAGCCGAAAGTTGGGATTAATTGAAAGAGGAATGGGTCCTTGGATGACTCAAAATTAGGGTTTGCTTGGGACATCCTAGTGAGAACTGTTGGCATCTGTGTCAACTGCAACGAAATGGTTCGCTTTAGAACTCGTCAGACGAACAAGAGTAAAGGTCGTAAATGGAAGTTAGGACTAAAAGACTGAAAATTATTAAAGAAAACGCATGATAAGCGAATGAAATCTGCTTGATAATGATAAGAAGAAGACACAAACAATGGCGGCTTGGGGATAGGGAATTGACGTGGGGACAACGGGACGAGAAACAATACTAATGGGTGGAATCCTTCTAGTAAAATTAAATAATAATTATGTATATACACTTTTAATTTTAAAAGTAAAACATGAATAAAATTAATTTGCCAATAAAATTTTAATGGGTAATTTCTTGGTATCTTTAGTATTTTCATTTATTTCTATTTTTAAAAAATATACTATATGTTTATCTTTATTATTATGCAATTTTTATATGTATGAATATGTATTATATTAATATTATATATAATGAAGGATATTGAAAAAATGTTGAATTAACTAAGATATTATTGTCACATTAAATTTTTAAGTTATCATTTTACATATATTTTTTACTAATAATATTTTATTTTGTTTATAAATAAAAATTAAAACATGGGTAGTCATTAGTGGAATAAATTAAACCATGATCTACAACAAGTAATTATCGAATTGTACACATGTAGAAAATAAATTTTTAAATTTAATTTCGATTTCAAAGTTTAAATTGGATCTATAAATTAGTTTTACACAATTGCATGATTTTTTATACAGTTAATATTTTAACAAACCAATGTTAGATTTATCAATATAATTGTACTTATTCGTTCAAATAAAGTTTTGAATTAATTTGATATCTTTATTGCATTGATTAAGAACATTACTTTTTTCAATATATATTTAACGATTGAAAATTTTTTACATCAAACAAATAGTTAAATATTTTTAATCTACTCAAAACTCGACGGGCGCAATCTACGTAAATAGAATATGAAATATGATAGTAAGATTAAACAAATAGAACTACATATATAAACTAATTTAATTTTATACTAATATTAGCGGATTCTCCTCAATATATCGTAAATATAAAAGTTAAGCCCACCATGACGCAAAATTTTGGACAAACAATTTGAAAAATATACGTTTAAGAAACTTATATATCATTAATTATTTTGCATCTATAGTATATAAATTTTATTTTATTTTTTCATTTAATTGAAACTATTCTAACAAGTATAATTGGTACATAATATTCCTTAGTTTAGTGACGTTATTTTATGTCACCAATTATGTTATATACGTGACTAATAAAATAGAGTCACTTATAAATTAGCCACCAATTTGATTGCATTCATGACATATAAATAACGTCATAAGTTCACACCAAAGATTATGACATTACTCATATCGTCATATAAAGTAAAATATTTAGGTGATGAAATTCTATTGTCATTAATAATAAACTTAGTGATGCAAGTACACATCACCATATTTCTTTTATAGTAATGACGAAACTAAATTGTCACTAATAAGTTATAATTACAATAATGAAGTGAGATTAAAAAATTTTTCATAAAACAAAACGTTGTAAAATTCGTCACTAGTAAATTATTGAATTAATGACTCAAATAAAATGTCACGTAAAATTCAAAATGTCACAAAAAAGTTTCCCACAAATTTTTTGATGGTAAAATTTGGCTACCAAATGTTTAGTGACACAATCCTACGACATTTTTTCAAATCGTCATATAAAATATAATAATGATAAGAAAGGGTGATGAATTACTGTGTTTTTCATGTTAAACCTATTTTTTGTGATGAAAATTAATACATCACTTAGATTCTAATTAACAAATTAGAATTAAAGACGTCCTAGATACTTTATAGTTTTATTTTTCTCTAGTTTTTTAAATAGGAGAGTAGCCATCAGAATTTTGCTATTGAAGAAAGAGTGAAGAAGCTTGAAGACCAAGACCCAACAACTCTTGGTTTTCTCTTTTCATTAATCTTTTCATCTTTATTGTAATGTTTATGATAGTGAAACTCTAATGTTTTGTGTTTATTTAATTAATATGAACTAAATTTTATTTTTCTAGGGTTACAATGAATTCAACATGTAGTTTGGATTATTTTACTCTCTTTTCTTGATTTAATGATATTCGAGTTGTTTGCTCAATTTTATTCATAATGCTTTTAACTGATTGGCCACTAATTAGATTGATTTGGTTGCCTTAATGAACTTGGAAAAATGAATTTTGTGTTTAGATTGTGATTGAATGACATATGATTCATATTAGTTTATTAAGATGAATTGATCTGAATGTTAGATAGAAATATACAAGCATATCATATGTAACCAAATTAGAGCCTATGCTTAATGAGTTTTTTTTTTTTTAAAAATTTAATTTGCATAGGAATATAATAAATTGGCTAAGTGAGATATTTTTATAAGACCATTAGAAGATAATTAGAACTCTAGGTTAACAACTCATTATCATTAGTCAAGATAGAAGGGTAAAACAAGTTCAAATTAAAGTGTTGAAGGAAATTATAGTCCTCAACTTTCCTAATTGATTAAGTAAATTCTATTTAATTTCTTTGTTTTGTTACCTAATTAATTTTAGTTTCATTCAAATTTTACTTTGCAGTCTTTTAATTGGCTGTTTAGATAATATTAAATTATTTTAATTTTAGTAGTTAGCAAATTTAGTTCAATTCCTCATTGGAACAATACTCTATTCATTACTATATTACTTGTTTATGATACCTGCACTTTTGTGGAAATCTGACAATAATAGGTTACACAAGGATTAATTGCATGAAATATATAAGGTAAGGGTCAATCTAATAATTACGAGATATTTCTTAATCCTTAAGATTATGCCTAAAATTGGAAGATATGATATTGTGTTGTTATTGTTTAATATTCTATACAATAATCTAAAAAGGTATGATATTATGTAATTATTATGTAACATTCTTTAGACCCTTTTCAAACTCAAGATGGAAGTAGAAAAATCATTTTGAGTTTGCATAATAAGTCATTGGGATGCCTAAAAAGATGAATTTTGGTGAATAGATCAGCAGGTTGGTTTTTTAAGCGAAGAAAAAATAAGTGAAAAGCACCTTTAGTCACATGTTGACAAATAAAGTGACAGTCAATCTCAATGTACTTAGTTCTTTCATGAAAAACATTAGCAATATGAATTGCACTCTGATTATCACTATAGAAAAGAGTTGGAGAAGAAACAGATGCACCAAGATCGAAAAGAAGCTAGCAAAACCATCATAATTTTGTCATATAGTCAACAAGGCGATGAGACTCTGTCTCAGTACTAGAATGAGCTATAGCTTGTAAATCATTGCTTCGTACCAAGAGACTAAAGAATCTCCAAGAAAAATACAATAGCTAGTGGTGGATTTGATCGATAAGATCACCAACTTAATCAACATTAAAGCACATGCCTAGCCATAAGGAAAATGAGATTGAAAAGTGAAGTCTATGAAATAGATTACCTTTAACATGAGAAAAAAATTCATAAAGCGGTAGCATGATGAATAGACCGAGTAGTAGCCATAAACTAACTAACAGTGTCGACAACATAAGAGATGTAAAGGCAAGTTGCAATCAGATAAAAAAGATTGCTAACTAATTATTGACATAAAATGAGATTAGACAGAGGAGTTCCAGTAGTAGGAGAAAGCTTCATTCTGTGTTCAAGGGGAATGAAAGCAATTTTATTATCTATAATACATAATGAAAGAGAAGATCAAAGGCATATTTAGCTTAAGACAAGTAAAAACCAATGCACAGTGACCTCCAACCTCAAAAAGTAATTGAGATGACTCAGATCCTTTATTTCGCATTGCTACAAAGAAACTGCTTCAATTTGGAGATTCCAGTAACATCACTTCTAATGATCATGTCATCAACATAAAGAAAAAATAGAACAATACCTTGATCAGTTAGTCGAATAAAGAGAGTTGAGTCATATGTGCTTGAAAAGAAGCTAAAGTCAATACAAATGAAGGTAGAGAATCGAGCATAAGGGCCCATTTTAAGCCATATACCGCTGAATGAAGCCCATAGACTTTATTGGCAAAATGAAAATAACCTGGAGGCGGTTTTATGTAAAACTCTTCTTTTGAAACTCTATCGAGAAAAGGGGAAAAGGTTCCTTCATAGTCAATACCAAATTCTTGTGTGAAGTCTTTAGCAACAAGACGAACCTTGTATCGTTCAATGGTCCCATTTAAATTGGTTTCGATTTTATAAACCCACTTATATCCTATAAGAGCTTTGCTTTTAGGCAGATAAACCAAATCCCAATATCAGCCTCTTGATTAAATTAAGGCTTATGTAAGTTAGAAATAGCAGAACAGCTATGATAATCAAAAAGATGAAAAGGGGTTGCCTTTTCTCTTGAAGGTTATGATATTGGCTCATTAGGCAATTAAGAGTGTAAGGAAGAAGGTGCTGCCAGTCTATCATTTGGAGGAAAATCTAAAAGATAAGCTTGTAGTTGTTGAATTATCTCTGCATGCATTAGAAATATCATTTAACAATTCATGAGATATATTAGTAAAAAATGGAAAAGTGCAAGGAAACCAGATAAGGAAGAAAACATGATATTTTACTAAAAAAATGATATGTCGAGAAATATGAAAGCGATTGGACCTATACCCTTTATGTTCAAAGCTATATCGTAGGAAGCAATAAAAAATGCACATAAGGCTGTAACTTCTTGTGCTCATGGAGTTGAAATAACATTGAACAAGCACACCTAAGACTTAAAAAAAGTTATAAGCAGATAGAGTACCATATAATTGCTCATACGGAGAGAGTTTTGAGATGGTAGAAAAAGGCATTCTATTAATAACGTATATAGCTATAAGAGCCACCATACTCCAAATTTATAATGGACAAAATACAGATAATAACAAGAATCATGTGATATCAAGAATGTAACGCTATTTTCGTTATGCTTTGCCATTTTATTGATATGTGCTTGGACAAGAGCGTTGACCAATAGTGCCATGTTGTTTATTAAACATAACAAGATTAGACTCATGATATTTAGATGCATTATCAATGTGTAAAATTTTGATAGTTTGAGAAAACTGAGTCTTAATCATGGATGCAAAGTTTATGTAAATTTAATGTAATTTTTAAGCCATTTTTCATCAAATAAGACTGTGCAAAGTGAAAAAAATCACCAATAAACACAACAAAGTATTTAAACCCACCCATTATTGGTGAAGGTGAAGTTCTTTAAATATCAAAGTGAACAAGTTTAAAGAGATTCATTAAAGAAATAGTTATTTGTATTAAAAGATAAGGCAGTTTTTTTTTTGCAATTTGATAGGAAATACATTAAAGAGATTCATTAGCAACAGAACCTATTAACCTAGATGAAATCAAAGAATGAAGTTTGCTATGAGATAGATGACCCAAAAGTAGGTGCCATAAGTGGAACGGGCAAGGAACAATGGTTGCACAATTTGATAAAAGATGAGTAGTAGGAACATGAAGGAAGGGAAGCTAGTGAAATATCCAACTTTATGGCCTATCCCAAAGATCTTTCCCATCTGTGGATCTTACACATGACAGCCAATAGAAATAAAATTTAAATAAGATTTAAATTTAATTTATTTCAAAAATGAGTTCACAAAGTTAACCAATAGAAATAAGATTCTTAAATCTAATTTAGGTATAACAAATGTATCCAGTTAATTTAAAATAGAGGAAGAAAAATTGCTAGTATGAGTGACTCTTATGATAAATCCATTAGCTATGTGAATTGTAGGTGATAAAATGGATGGAAATAAAAAAGAAAAGGAATGTGAATCATAAGTCATATGATTAGAGCAAGCAAAGTAAAAAAAAAAAAAAAAAACCTAAGAAGTGGTACCTAAGACAGTAGAAAAGACAATATGATTACTAGAGGAAATGATTTGTTGTAGAAGGGTTTAAAGATCACCAAGATATATTGTAAATTGAGTCGAAAAGGCAGTAGTGATAGAGTCTCCATTAGCAGAAGTAGAGTATGCAATATATGGAGAGCTAGCAAAATGATTCTAGTATAAAATATGCCAATTGGCCAATGCTCAATAAGATGATCTTTATTTTAGTAACGACATTAAACCATAGGACTAGAAGGGTATCAACTAGAAATATATCCTTGCCTTTTACAAAATTGGCATTCAATAGTAGGACAATTGGAAGGATATGGCTTGGTTTCTGATAGTTATAATAGAAATTTGGAATAACTGGACCTCAAGTAGTAGTGGCCAACATAATGCCAGTAGATTGGGGTTCCAGTAATCCTTGTTAAGTCTCTTCAAATATTAATTTAGAAACTTCATTTTCAATAGTAGGAAAAGGACCCTGGTGGAGAAGAGAAGCTTTAACAGACTTAAATATTCTCTTAGAGGCATAAGGAATTGAACTAGGTGCAATCGATTTCAATGTGTTTTATATTTAATAGCTTCAATTGTATCATTGCCAATTAAGTTCAAGAGAGCATGTTGATATCCCATTAACTATATGCAAACAAGAAAATCAGTAATTGAATGACCTGGATCCCAATGTAAAAAGTGCAGTTTGCCGAGCAATTGCTACTGATATGCCCAATCAGAGATGGTGTAGCGAGTCTTAAGAAGATCCCAAACTTCTTTAGCTATTTAAAAATGCTAAATTACATATGAACGGAAGGTGTAGAAATGTTGTGAAATCAACTGATGATTTGGTGATTTTTACTACCTCAACCTTCAAGACGATAAGCAAATTTATTATCTGATTCTTCTTCAAATTTCATGGAAGGTTCAACATCTCTTGTAACACAGTGCCATAGTTTTCTTCCCTTACGAAAGCTTATTATCCATTGAAACCAAGTTTGATAATTATATCCATCAAGAATGACTATAATAGGTTGAGAGATATCTAGTTTTCCATAGTAATAAGTACTATAAAGGTAGAAAGTGATAAATGAATGGTAAACTAAGTAAAGAATAGAAAGAAAAAAACAAAGAAAGAGAAGGAAGCGAAATTAAACACCTAGCGCTCTTGTACCATGTTATAAAAAGGATAGAAAAGTTGAAAAAATAGAAAAAGAAAAATGAACAAGTTGAGGGAAAATAACTTGTAGTTTTCATGTTGACAGGTTATAGAAAAACCTTATTTACGAGGTGATTACATGAACTATACAAGGTAAAGACTAATCTAATAATTATAAGATATTTCTTAATCCTCAAGATTATGCATAATATTGGAAGATTTGCGATTGTGTAATTATTATGTAACATTTTATGCAACAATCTAGGAATGTGTGATATTATATAATTATTGTGTAATATTCTTTACTGGTAAAGTAGGATGTTATTGATAGGATTTTAATGGAAATTATGTTTTTTTGAGAATTTGCCTTAAAAAAACCATCAATAATCTATAAAAAAATATCGATGCAACTTTTAGGGACTAAAGTCTCTCACTAAAAATTTGGAGACATTTTATATTTAATTGCAACTAACTTTTAGAGGAAAATTTCCTCCAAACATTTGTTGAAAATTGAACTTTATAAAATAAAAAATCATTTTTATAGAGAAAATTTTCAAAAAAAACTATTAGTAACAAAATTTTGTCAGGGTTTTTTAATGAAAAATTTTAATAAAATTCATAATTAGAGTATATATGGGAAAAATCATTATTCATTCAAGCACTTCTTTCTTGGTCTTATGTCCTTTCTACCTAACTTTACCAATCGTGCCCCTATTGCATGACCTTTTCTAGTGCTACCTTTAACCCTTACTCTTACTTGCACTTGTGTGTGATATAGGGAAAGAATCTTGAAGTTGTTGTTTGTAAAATGGCAAGCAAGGCATGGTTCAAGTTTGTTGTTTTGTTATGTTCAATTCTGTTATGACAATTAGTGAATAACATCTATTAGTCATTGATAATAGTTAGTAGTTAGTTACACAAAACTGTTATTTCTTTCATTAAACTTATAATATATAATGTAGTACATGAATTGGAGAAGGTCATGCTAGAATTATAATATTCTCTTTCTCATATTCTCATATTCTTTCTTTACATTTTTTACTTTGTTATTAACCTTCATTCTGGCTTGCTCAAGAGTCTTCTTCATTTTTCAACTCTCTTGCAGTCCAGATACATCTTAATAGATTCTTATATCATTTTGGTATCAGAGCTTCGATCTTGGCAGCGATGGTAGATGGCACATCGTCACATGATCTCAAAAAGTTAGAAATGTTAGCTCAAGGAAAAGATTGAACCAAGAGGGAGTGAATTGGTTCTACAAGAACTTGATCAAAAATTGATCTTTTGTACAAATTTGAAATAAATTGAAAATAAAAAGGAGTTAAGGATAAGAAAATTAAACAATCAATATATAGAGTTTTGGTCATTAAACTCGGCACCTACGTCCTCTCTTCTTAGCACTTTCTTGCCAAGGTGATTCCTACAATTCACGAATGAAATTGTTTACCTTTAAGGCTAAAGTATAACCTTACACCTCTATCTTTTAAGACTTAAATAGAACCTTTTAATCTCTTTAAGAATTCTACCCCAAATTCTCAGGTGCTTTCTCACTTTCGCACAACCCTTTCTGTGATATGAATAAAGTATTTGCAAACCAATTGAATCTCTAGTAGATGGGTGTTTAGGAATTTAATTACAAAGTGAATGAGATGCAAATAAACTTGAAAAAATAAAAATTTGATACAAGAAAAATGAAGAATTTGAAGACTTTGAGCATTTGTTGTTTAGTGCTTGATTGATCTTTGTATCTCATGCTTCTTCAGCTATTAGGAACCTCTATTTATAGCTTGGAATTGATTTATAGACGTTAAGCATTAAATGAGGTAGTTGGAGAGTAATTTTAGCCTTCATAAATACTTGTTTTCGTTCAGACCCGCACTATTGTATCGATACAATACCAATGGTATCTATACAAGAATTAAAAAAAAAACCATTACAGCCTGTTGTATCGATACAGAAGGCTAAGTATCGATACCTTCCAAGTTGTATCGATATAAACACATCTATATCGATACTTTTGAGGGTTTCAGCCAAACCTTGGCTACTGCCAAGCAATGTATCGATACATATAGGGTGAGCGTCGGGACATGCTGATAAGTATCGATGCAACTGAGGGTTTTAAGCATAGTGTCGATACATACCTTTAAAATCCTTTGTAAAATGATTTTTCTTGGCTTGTTATTGACTAAAACATATTTTAGAAATATTCTAAATATAAATATGCATTTTGGAACGTATATTTTTTAGAAAATATAAACTTAGTACTTTTTTAAAACAATTTTCAATTTTAACACAAATACTAAGTTGGAAATAATTGAGTAAAAATTAATTTAGCTTAAGTTGTTTGTTATATCAAAACCTAAATTAATTCAAAGCTAATAATCTCCCCATTTTTCATATAACAAAACTTGAGATAAATTTGCTTGTTAATGACTCCCCCTAAATTTTGAGATTTGTAGAAAAAAATTCCCCTTCAATAATGCAATGGTTTTCAAAAGTTTTAATTTGAGCAAATGGGGTCTTTTCAAGCTACAACATTTTAAATTGACAATATTGCCAAATATTTTCACAATTTAAGCTACAACATGTAAAAGTGTTCAATATCAACATGTTATTTGGGTTCCAACACGACAATATAATCATAATCAAGTGCATAATAATATCATGGAAGACATATTTGGCAAATTTAAGATATTTCTCTCCTTTTTTGTTATATCAAAACACAAGAAAGATTAATTCAAAGTAATGGAGAAAATGCAAGCAAAGGTGATTCATTAAGAATAAAAAATAGAGTCAACAAAATAAGTAAAAGATGTCCAATGGAATGGAATCCTAAAAACTTAAATGTCATACTAAAATGAGCCTAAAATGACTAATTTTCATCTGTCGGAAGATCTTCCGTGGGTGAAGAAGTAGGCAGAGGTGCATAAGGAAAGGCCACCGAGAAGCTATGGAATTGCTCAGTTAACACCCGATGACTATGCTCGAGACTAGAAAGGCAAGCATCAATGGAATCGAATCGGTGATCCTAAGAGTCAAAGAGTTACTCCCATGTATCAAGATGTTCTATGATAGAATCGTATATATGTTAGAGGTCGATGGCCACGGATGATGAGGTGTCGAAAGCCGGAGGTGGAGGCGCATCATGCTCTATTTAATCATCATCATGGTCAATGGGAGTGGGAGCATCCAGTTGCTCAAGTGGTAGAGGTGGTTGTCGACAAGCCTTGGGAACGAAGTTAGCACCTTGAATTTCATACCTGACGAGCCATATGGATTTGCGTCCTATATAGTAGTAAGAAGATACCATAATCTTAGGGTTGCAAGAAAGGTCAAGACCTTAAGTGTCGAAGTAGTACCTTAATGCCATGCCATGAAGGATGCTATGACAATCACGAACACAAAGGATAAGGTTTGCAAAGATAAAATGGGCTAGGTTTAGACGATTACTGGTTTGAATCATATGGAGCCACCAATAGTTAGAATCGCTAATCAAGGTGTGTTTTGTGCCGTTTGGACGGAGAACACAGGAAATGATAAGATGAAGTAAACGATCAATAAGAGGAAAAAAGTGGCTTTGTTGTTTAGGGTGCGTTAGGTTGCGGGAGTCAGACCTTCTTTGATTACTTCTTTATTCGGGAAACCGAAAGCAGTCATAAGAGCAGCAGGGTTAATTACAAGAACTTGTCCTAAAAGATAAGATAGAATAACAATGACATGGTCATGATCATTAATGCTTAGAGAGGCATTACTAAAGAATGCACGAACAAGATTCTCATGAATTGGAACATTGAGAGAAAGAAATTTAGTCTATGCAAAGGTATAAAAATCTGAAGGTAGAGATAAGCAATGGACTGAAAAAAGGGAAAGTCGATAAGTCAACATTGTTGGATGGGCATATGGGCATAAATGGTAGTGAATCGCTTACGAACTCATGCATTGCAAAAGCATAAGTCAAAGAATGGTTGTGTTTGGGTCAGAGGTGGCTAACGAATGATAAAAATGGAAGCACGGGGAGAGGTCCTTGACAACAGGTAGTTTGTTTGGTCTTTGGAGGCATGGTAGTATTTTAAAGTGGTTGGGGAATTTTGTTAAGCAGGTGGTGATAAGGTAGGGCTAGATGTTGGTTTGAACAATTTGGAGGAGAGGACAGATGTTAGTGAAGTGTTTGAAGTGATTTGGAAGGAATCAGATGAAGTGGAAGTGGGTTCTAATAAGGTTTGTTGAGGTGGTGAAGGTTACCAAAAGGAGGAGGTCGGGTTGATGAAGCTGGGTAAGGTGCTAAGGAAGAGTTGGTTGAGGAAAATGGTTGAGCACGTGGTGGGAACTAGGTTTTGGTGGGAATGTGGTATAGTTTTTCAAGTAATTTCACAACTGATCACAATAGCCAAGGTTGGGAAGACTTGAGGATGAAAAATCACTTAAAAATTTTAAAAAAATTTAGACAAATTTGGAGGATTTTGAAAAGGGAATTGTTATGGTTTGCGTGAGGAGAGTTTTCAAAATTTTTTATGGTTTTGGTAATGGATTGAATTTCTAAAGGAAATGGTAAATTATTATTAAATCGACCTATTTTAGATCAAGGATTGTAAGAAGAATGAAAATTCGATGAAGTGTGATGATTGAGGATTGAGTCGGTGAGAGAAGGCTAAGTGAGCAGTGCTCGATGAAAATGAAATTGCGCATGAGGATTGCCTAAATCAATAGTCTATATCGATACAAGGTATCTTTGCTTAGAGTTCAGTATCGATACAAAGAACAAATTTGGTTTCTGTATCGATACAATGAACTATGTCTCGAGACATAGAACAAGTTTGGGCTATATCGATAGAAGATGGAGAGTATATCAATACAATAAATAATTCTAGGTTTTGTATAGATACCTTAAAACTGGTCTTGATACTAGGAAAAAGTTTTTGCTAGTATCGATGCGTATAACTTAGTATTGGGTCATTTCTATTAAGATGGTATCAATTTAAGCATATTTTTGACCTAATTGATCATTGAAAAACATTTGAAAATGCTACTTTGAGCAAAACTTTGATATCAAAATCATTTTGTATGAACAATTCAAAATTTAACCAATAAACAAAATCATCCAAGAATCAGAAGTAATACAAGTGCACATTTTTAAACAAGTAGGTATGTAAGGCTAGCTTTTCTAACAATATTGAGGCAATGTATTAGAATTTTTCAACTTATAAATTTAGGGTGCATTCATGAAGCCAAGTTCTCTTTTAATTGTTTAAAATCTATCCTTATTAAGTGGTTTAGTGAAAATATCAGCTAGTTAATGCAAGGCATCAACGAAATCAAGTACTATCTCACCTTTTTGCATATGATCTCTAATGAAGTGATGTTTAATCTCTATATGCTTAGTTCTAGAATGTTGAATTGGATTTTTGGCGAGACAAATAGTACTAGTATCATCACATTTAATTGGAATATGATCCATGGTAATGCCAAAATCCTCCATTTGTTATTTTATCCATAAGATTTGGGCACAACATCTTCCTGCGGATATGTACTTCGCTTCGGTTGTGGATAGAGCAACACCTATTCTATTTCTTGGAGAACCATGATATGAGCATATTTTCAAGAAATTGACAAGTACCAGAAGTGCTTTTTTTGTTAATTTTACATCCACCAAAATTCGCATCAGAATAAGCATGTAAGGTAAGAGATGATTCTTTTGGATACCATAATCCTAGATTAAGAGGGTCTCTAAGATATCTAAAACTTCTTTTTATGGTAACTAGATATGACTCCCTAGGTGACGATTGATATGTAGCACATAGGCATACACTAAACATTATATCGAGTCTACTTGCGGTAAGATATAGCAATGAGTCTATCATAGATAAAGTTTAGAGTCAACACATTTACCTCTGTCATCCTTCTCAAGCTTTGTTAAAGTACTCATAGGCCTGGAACAAGGCTTTGCTTCATCCATTTTGAACCTCTTAAGTAATTCATTGGTATACTTTGCTTGATTGATGAAGATGCCACCTTTTGTTTGTTGGGCTTGTAGTCCCAAAAAGAATGTTAATTCTCCCATCATGCTCATATCAAACTCACCTTGCATTAACTTAGAAAATTCTTGACAAAGAGATTCATTAGTAGCACCAAAAATAATATCATCAACATA
>JBBYHL010431515.1:0-19528 GCA_038381835.1 Adansonia madagascariensis
CATTCTAGATAGCATTTTCATGCCACCAAAATATCTAACATGAGTAAAGTTCATAATGCCTTCGTCCCTTAGTAAAATAACAACTAAACATTAGATCACATTAACTAATCAATCTTGCCCATGGTGCATTATTTGAATGGTTTTATGCAATTTTTTTCTTGTCTAATTGGTTCTTAGTCGATCTTGAAAAAATTCAATTGTATGTTTCCTTTATGCTTGATAAATACCCTTTAATGATTTTGCTCAAAAAAATACGAATTTTTTGGTCTTGGCCCTCTCAGATTAAATTTCTAAGAATCTGTTTCCAACATCCATTTTGGACCCAAACTTAATTGCATCACTTTAGTCTCCTTTCTATGCTTAATTTCATTTTAGTGCATCAATTTTGAATTCTAGGCTCTCAAGCTCTTCAAATTTGAAAGTCAACATTTCTTCTCATATTTGTCGTTTTGGTTAACTTTTGACCTTGTTTATTTTAATTTTGACATTTAAAAATGGAGCTTTTGCCGAATCCAATTTCTTCTAATAACCATTATATCTTCTCCAAAGGCTTTAATAAGTCAGCTTGTGACCTCCATTCATTTTTATCATGACTCAAGTTTAAGATTCCCTATATTTTCAAATTCAAAAGTCAATTTTTTTCTCATATTTGAGTTTAACTTTTATTTTTTGCTGACTTTTGCTTGACTTTCTCTTATGAAGCCTTTCCGTAACTCTAGTGGACCACAATATTTCCTTACCTTTTATCAAATCCTTTGTCATAGATGAGTATGGTCAACTTCACTTTTCAACCTCATCTAGAGTCCTAATTTTGAAAGTTTTCATCTTAGTCCATGGTTGACTTTAGTTTAATTTTCAAAATCGAGCCTTGATTTGACTCCGATCATTCTAATTAATCATCACATCTTATTTAAGAGGGCAAATTAGGTCATGGTGTGCTTCTTTTTTCAATTTTTCAAGATTTTACTCTTGAATTCAATTTCTTTTGTTTAGTACATTTTTAGTTTATTTAATTAAGTCTTTATATTAATATTTTCCACAAAATTAAGTCTTTTACTGAATTTTAATCCTTTGAACGGGCCTTGTTATCACTGATACTTTATCTAAGAAGGTCAAGGTTGAAAAATTTTGGTTGGCACATATAACTAGGAAAAAATGATTATGGGGCTTAGAGAAAATTAAGTGTCTACAGTTGCCTTTCTTTGGCTATTACTGACAATTAGATATAAGGCAAAGATCATAGACATAGTTTTGGTCTGGGACTCAAATGGCTTTACTACACAAAAAGGCTTTTGGAGTGCTTTCTTGCCTTTTTTTCAACTAAAGACCTATCTACAATGCCAATTTTGCTAGGGTTTTCTTGAGCCCTATATGTTGGCCTATTTTGCCTTCTTAGGGGAGCTACATTGGGCTTTCTCTATTGGGATTAACTTACCTCAAGGTGCCAATTTCACTAGGCTTACAATATGGCCACCTACATTGGATTTTCTACATCAACTTAACTTCTCTTAAGACACCAACTTCATTGGGCTTATAACTTGGCTAGCTACATTATACTTAACTAACTATGGATGAACGTCACTCAGGCTAAACTTTTCAGCTATATTAGGCTTAAACAACATGGGCCAACTTCACTAAGGCTAAATCTGCTAGTTATGTTGGGCTTAACCATCTATAGGCTAACTTTACTAGGGTTAAACCTGCTAGCTACTTTGGGGTTAACCAACCATGTGTTAACTTCACTAGGGCTAAACTTATAGCTAAAGTCAGACTTAACCAACTATGGGCTAACTTTACCAGGGCAATATCTATCAGCTACATCGAGCATAACCAACCATGGGCCAACTTACTAGAGCTTAATATGTCAACTATATTGGGTTTAACAAACTATGGGCCAACTTTACTAAGGCTAAACCTACCACCTATATTAAGTTTAGTCGTTATGTGCCAACTTTATTGAGGCTAAACCTGTCAGCTATGTTGGGCTTTCTTACTTAGGGCTTGTTTATCTATTCCATGGCTAAACATGGCTTAAGCCTTATTTAATCCTTGAAAGTGTTTGTCTTGCAAAATCCTTGCATAATTTTTTTAAACGTTCAAAATTTTATCAAAAATGACTATACCATTCATAATCTAAAACTAAATTTTAACTTTTCTTCCTTTATTATTTTTCATTTCTTTTTTTCTCTCTTTCTTTCCCTTTTTTTTTATGAGGCTTTAGAGACATCTTTATAAGAGGCTTTTTGGAATCTTTGATGAAATATCCTCAAGAAAGGCTTTGAAAACCTTTGATGAAATATCATTGAGAGAGGCTTTTACGATGTCTTTTAAAATATCTCAAAAGAGGCTCTAAAGCACTTGATGAAATATCTTTAAGAAAGCCTTTTGAAATTATGTTAGGAAAATCCTTAAATGAAGCTCTTGAAAAGAAAAAAAAACTTCATGGAAAAATCCTCTAGAGAGACTTTTGAAATTCTCTGATGAAATATTCTTAAAAAAAAATGCTTTCAACATATGTTTATTGAAATATCCTTGAGAAAGGCTTTAAACATCTTTGATAAATATCTTAAGAAAAGCTTTTGAGAATCTCTTGTAAAATATCCTCAAAAGAGGCTTTTAAAATATCTTTGTTGAAATGTCCGAGAGAGAAAGGCTTTGAAAATTTTTAATGAAATGTCTTTGAGAGAGGCTTTTGGAGAACCTATGTTGAAATGTTCTCAAAAAGGTTTTGTGAGAAATCCTAGTTGAAATATCCTTAAGAAAGGATCTAAAAATCTATTATAAATGTCCTTAAGAGAGGCGTTATAAATCTATGATAGAAGTCCCAAAGAGAGAAGACATGATGCAATGCACATTATAAATTTCATTGTCGTAAGGTGTTGAATGTAAATCCAACACATTAGAATTGAGATGAATGAACTTCTTTTTTTCTTAGTTATATTGCGATGGAATCTTAATTATTAGGCCAAATTGCTCATTCAATTTAACCCTAACTGGTCATTAATAAATAACCGAAATACTTGAGTTACCACCAATCTATTTTGGATAGGTGAGATTAGACACCTTTCGGAGTTCTTTTTTAGAGGGTTACAAAATCCTCAAAAACAAACTCTGAAATCTACTTAATAACCAGAGATTCACGTGAAAGGGCTTCAAGATTTAGTTATACCCGAAGTGAAACACATCCTTTCCATGATCCCATAAATTAGGACCTATTAACTACATGTTAATTAAAACCTCGATTATGGTTGGTTTTAATTTTTTGGTATTTAAATATGATTCCTATTTTTTAAATTTATTTATAATTAATATTATTTTTATTTTTATTTTAAGTAAATTGGTTTTTTGCATGATTTGAAAATCAAAATTTTTTCATGCCCCTCTAGAAACCTAGAGAAATGCAAAAGTCTTATTGTTCAGGGAAATTGGAAATCCAACTTACTTGCTTAAAAAGGGTATTTATTTGTTTAAAATAATCAATGAGGTGACTTTCATATACTGAAAGTACGCTTATGGACTATTTTATTTTAGGGATATTGTGTCAAATTTTTGAACAATATGTATTATAATCCACAATATAAGTATATTTAATTTGAAATTGCCAAGTGATCCTTTTATTATAGAAAATAATGTAAATAGACCTAATATGCATGGACAACACAAAATGATCCTTAAATCATGGAAAATAATTTAGTTGCATAAAACTTTGCATAGTAATTCCTAGGTTATAGAAAATGACTTAAATATCTCTAAAATGTAGAAAATTGCATAAGAATGCCTAGATCATAGAAAATGAAGTAAATGACCCCAACATTAATAAAATTGCATAAAGTCTCTAGATTATGAAATGTGACCTTAATAAACCCAAAATTCATGAAATTACATAAAAGCCCCTAGATCAAGGATAATGACCTAAATAACAAAATGTAAGAAATCATATAAAGGTCATAAATCATGGAAAATGACTAGAATGACCCTAAAATGCATGAAAGTTGCAAAATAAACCCTAATATAGATGAAAACATCATGGACAAATTGTAAAATGGTTTTTAGAAATTTCTAACACCCCTAAATACATCCTTAAACATCACTTTTCATCAACAAACATACAAGCATACATCATTCATGATTTCTACTCACAAAATACTTCATTACCATGAACATACATAGATCTATAATGAAACATGGAATTGTTATCATGAACATAACATTTCATGGAAAATGCATGGTAATAAAAGTCACTATCATAATGCATGAAAATTTCATAAAATGCATTGCATATTTGATTTTGAGAACAAACATCTTATTAACATGAACATACTTAGATACACTATCTTACATGGTGGTGATGCCATAATCATAATGTTTTCATGAAAAATGCATTAGCATGGGAATAAGGCATGGAAAAAACATAAGATGCATGCATCACGCTTGGACTAAAATATGAGTGGCTTAAAGAGCCAAAATAAAGTTGAACAAGGAAGAAAACTTAATGAAAATCACATAAAAACTAAGAAACTTAGCATAAAACATTTAGAAAGCAAACTCTTTTAATGGAAACTTAATTTTACAAAACTTTTAACAAAAAAATAAAGAAAAGATAGCATTTGAGATCATAGCCTAAGAGTTGGTTGTAACTTGGTTTTTGCACCTTAGCATAAATCATCACTTAAGCATGGCTTAAGATTATCAAGATCTCATAGAAGAGAAAAAAAGATGTAAAATGAAAGTAAAAGATGAGAGAAAACCACCTAGATAAACTTAAAACATTTTTTTCATTTTTTCTCTTTGTTTTTTTTTACTCTTTGCTCTTTAAGGTGTTTAAAGCCCCTTTGCCTAATCACCTCGTTGCCATGCAAGTTCATCCTATCTTGACAACTCACCTAAGCTTGCTTGCAATCAATCTTTCTTTATTGCTACTTGGTTTGATCAAGGGCTTAACATTTCAAATAGAGCATGATTTCATCTAAGTTTAGTGGACAACCTCAACTGCATGCTTTTAAAGAGGATCCCACACTTAAAATGGCCATAGCTTGGTTTCATGCAAGAAAAAGCTTTTAACTCTAATCCAAATAGCACCTCATTGAATTTTACCGAAAGAAGACTTAAAATAGTGAGGAAATATAGATGCCATTTAGTTCTCAAACATGGTTAGAAATTAAAACATCTATCTTTAGCTTATTAAAGCTTTAATGACTTAGGGTATGTAGGTGGTATCTCATGCTCCTTTTAATGTAAAAATATTGGAAAAGTACCTTGTACATGATTATAAAGCAATCTAAGGCCATTAAAAAGGTGAAATGTAAAAAAAACTTGGGTGAAAAAGCTTGTTCATGTTGAAATTCCATATAGTATCGATATATTTGATGTTTGTATCAATATAGTTGCTTTCCAAAACCTAAAAATGTAGAAAATTAAAAAAAATACCTATACACTGCATATTGTATTGATATATTTTTAAATGTATCAAATACAAAATGTAATTATGTCGATACAATTGTATTTGCATGTCTTAAAATGACCCTAACTCGATGATTTATTGATACATTAATGAAATGTATCAATATATCTTTGTGAATCTTATAAAAATGACATTTTTTTTTTAATCTTATGAAAATGACGTTTTTGTGAATCTTATAAAAAAGACATTTTTACCTTCCAAAGGTTTTTAATTGACTGTAGTGCCAAGTCTAAGCTTTACCCTTTTTTTTGCTTGGTGCATGACACCCAGCAATGCCTTTTTTAATTATTTTGTTATTTTATGTTTTCTTTCAATTAAGTCTTAGGATGTCAAAAATTGGTTAAGGAATAGAAACAAGTACATCTCACTTGAGATCCCAGATCGAGCTCCACTTGCTTGGAAGGGGCCCAAATGGAATTGGTGTCACAATTACCCTCTTTTGGCCATTACTAAAGATCAAGAATAGGGCAAAGATCAAAAACACCATTTTTCTACGCTGCTCTTTCTTTTTTTGTCAAGAAGATACAAGTTAGACTTTTAACCTATTTACAAAAGATATAGGTTTAATTTTTGACTTGTTTAGAAAGCTACAAGTTTGACTCTTAACCTTTTTGAAGAGATATAGGTTTAATTTTTAATTTGTTTGACTTTTAATTTGTTTGAAAAAATACAAGTTTGACTCTTAACCTATTTAGAAAGATATAGGTTCAGCTTTTAACTTTTTTAGGAAGATACAAGTTAGGCTTTGACCTATTCAAAAAGATACAAATTCAAATTTTGACTTTTTGAAGTTTAGTTTTTAACTTTTTTAGGAAGATACAAGTAGGGCTTTGACCTATTCAGAAATATACAAATTCAAATTTTGACATGTTCGAAAAGATACATGTTTGATTCCTAACCTATTCATAAAGATACAAGTTTGACTTTTAACTTGTTTGAGAAGATATAAGCTGGGCTTTCAACCTAGTCGAAAATATATAGGTTTAAATTTTGACTTGTTGAAAAAAGAAACAATTTCCTAACCTATTAAAAATATACAAGTTTAAATTTTAACTTGTTCAAGAATATGCAAGTTGGACTCTCCTAACCCATTCAGAAGGACACAGGTTTGGTCTTAACAAGGATGATGTACACCGATCATTTATTGTCTTACAAAATGGGTTACTTGTAAACTGCAAGATGAAAATTAAAGTGAACATCTAAGTGCATGTTTCCTATCGATAAAACTATATCAGTGAAACAAGTTAAAATTTAACATATTTTATATCTTGTTTCTAGTAGGTTTCTTTTTCAATCATCCATGATTTCTCTTTCTTTTGTTAAAAGTATTTTCCAACTATGTCTTTTAGAGTATATTTGCTTATAGAACTAGGTTGGAACCTTATTTGCCTTATTTCTTTCATAGGGATCATTCCATTACCCTTTATTGAAAACATACCAAAGGCTTGGAATGCAATTCAGATTTCTATTTTTTCATATTAAATTTGCTATTCGTTATTTTATCAAAATGCCAAACATTATGGGCAAGAAATGCAAAGTAAAATGGAAATATTTGTATTAAAAAATTATAATATCAAGGTTTCTAAGAAATAACAAAATAACAATAATTTGGTATGCTGTGATGTGCCTTCAGTAAAACTCAGATATCTCAGATGGTAACATGTATGACTTAAAAGTAATGCCTTTGGGACATCTCGTGATTGGCATTTGGATTAGGCATTATATGATGAGAATTAGGGAGAAAACCATCAAAGAAATTGTTCATCCAACTGATCTTAAGTGGCCACCACGAAGTGGCCAAAAACTTGGAGTCACCACTACTCAGTTTGGGCTAGGCATGATCGAATGCCTATTGAAAATGATATTTCAAGTCACAAAACTTAGAAAATCAATTTCATGGTATGCATGGTCTAGAGATTCATCGGTTGGGTTCAGGAGCTAGTTACTTGTGAGGAAGCATTAGCACCACACATGCCAGAAATCTGTACCTACTAGCCATGTCTTACATTGATTTTGGTTTCCTTGATTTTGACTTGTCATTATTTTAATATAATCCCTTTTTAATGCATGAATTTTATATGAAAATTGTAAACCCATGTTTTAAGAAAAAAATTAAATCATGCATGCACCTTGTAAAAGTAAGGAACATAAGGATTTTTATTAAAATGATCTTCGAATTTAATTTTTGAAAATCAAGTATTCTGTGTCAAGCACTAGAGAGATACCAACATGGAACATTGCCTTATAATTTAGAAAATGATTTGGACATAATAATATCGTATAAAAATAAACACACAATAGCATAAAAATGAGGGACATTCGAAATGTACCTCAAAATTCTCTTCAATTATTTAGTAATAAATAGAACAACAATTTCAAGACACGTTTGAACTCGATGGTCGCTTGAGGCATGAAAAAGAAGGTTTTAATAAAAAAGCCTAGAGGAAAGAAAATTTAGATTTTGAGTGAAATTTGAAAAGTGCGGTGGAGTATCTCCTTGGAAGATAAGGTTAGAGTATCCTAATAGTGAAAATTTTAATGATTTTTAGAATTTGAATGAAGTTTTTAAAAATAGGTTTAGAGTATCCCCTAAGAGGAGAGGGTAGAACTATCCTTAATGGTGAAAATTTTAGAATTTTAATGAAGTCTGTAAAAGCAAGGTTTGAGTATCCTTTTAGAGGACGGAGTTGGAGTATCCTTAATGGTAAAAATTTTAGAATTTTTTTTAAGAAGAGGAATATTCTTTAATGAAAATAGGTATTTTAAAATTTAAACTGATAATTCGAATAAAAGATAAAATTAATTTTTTTGTTTGACCTAGATCCAAGCTTTGTGACATCATTTTGGGACACTCGACCCCCTGGCGAATCAATTGGATGCATTTCAAGGCATTCAAGTGTTGAAAAAATGGTTCAAGAAATTATTTTAATTGCTAAGTCCAAAAACATATGACAATATTGTGCTATTGCATTTTTTGAATTTATTTAGGGTCCATTTGAAGGCTTTAGGAGGTAACTGAGGTATCTTTGGAAAGACAACTCAACAAAGATTAAAATAAAAATATCTTAAAAATCTTGGAAAATTACTTTCTAGGTGAGATTAATTTTTGAAGTTGAGCTTAATTCAATGCGGGCAATAATAAAAGGGAAAAGGAATAATGAAATTTTTAGAATCATTTTGGACTAATTTAAAATTGTCAAGTGACAAACAATATCTTTTTAGAAAGGAAATTTCACACAATTTATGGGAAAAATATTTTAAAAACACAAAATAGAATTTGAAGTCGTTGATTCTAGGGGTTTCAGATAGCAAATGTTTGAAAAATTATAACTCCCTTATTCGGGAAGATTTAAGGGCAAAATAGACACCATTGGAAAGGTAATTTAATGCCATCTAAGGGAAAATGTCAAAAAAATTTTGAAAAAATGTTTTATATCTGATAAATGATTTTTCAAGTTGTAACTATAGTTCTACCAACAGAAAATAGAGGAGTTTCTTGGTTTCGGGTTTCATAGAACTAAACTCGAGCCATAAACATTTGAATGTTTGTGACAAAAAAGGTTAGTGATAGTAGCTTCACAAGCTCATTTGCATAATCCTAGAGTAGTTTGGGATGATGAAACACCATTAACCATGTCCCAAGCAATAAGGCTTTAGGTAAAAGACTAAGGTGCGAACATTTTAAAACAAGTAAACAGGCTATTGTATTTTGAAAATCAAAATGTTAACCTCATTTAACCATGAATCCAGAGATGTAAAACTTGTTTTTTCTCTAAGGTTGTTTGACCAGTTAATGAAAACCCTAAATCCATGTAAAACTTCATTTATTGGAAGTAACATAGACTTAGGAGATTTTTTTGAAAATAAGTTTTTGCAGCAACCAAACTCCAAATAAAGGCATTAAGAAAGCATTTTAAACATCCAAAGCATGTAAACATGGCATCTATGACAAACATATGCTGGAGCAACAACAAGGTAACATTTATCAAAAACATACTAAAAATTCAAGAAATGCAGGGAAATGCATGAATAGGTAAGAAGATGTTCATGTTAAATTAAAAAATGGTATTGCATGTGAGATAATGCTTCCATGGCATGAAATAAGTAACAGCAAGCTTTTACAGTACCAAAGACTTTATTTTTGTGTCATGAAGCTAACACAAACATTGTTTAGCTTAATGGAACATCAAAGCATCTTGAAATAGCAATGTATCATAATGGAACATCAAAGTATCTTGAAATAACAATTTATCATCAATTATTATGCATGAATAATGGTGGAGAATGCCAACTACGTTAAGCTTGACTCTTTGACTGGGCCAACTTCACTTTGCTTTCCATATGGCTAGTTACATTAGGCTTAACGATATTCATCTAGCTTTTTGTGGACTGAGAGGGATTGAGTTTAGGGATCTTACTTTGGGTTTCCTAGGGCTTTCATGAACAAGAATGTCTACTAGAATTCTTAGTTGGTTTAGGATTTTTTAAGTTAGAAGTCCATACCTATAAGATTGTTAATTGAATGTTGCATAAGGATGCGAATGCATGCTTAAATGATGCTATATGACGATTTTAAAATTCATTAGGCAATCGATTTACAATGATTTTAGTTGTTCACTCATCTAAGAGTTCAGTTTGATGTCCTCTTAACCTGGGTTTACCAATTTTGGTCTTAATGTCCAGAGGCTCTAACAAGTTGAGGTTATTTGTAAAGGGTATGGACGGCTCGTAATTAGTGAAAAAAAGGTTCTTGAGTTTGATTGGATCATGTTTGGGATTTGACTGTCAATTGGGTTTGCTAACAAATTCGGTAGTCTAGTTTGTGATTTGATTAAAGGGATTGCTTCTGATAGTTTTAGTTAAATAGTCTAAATTTTAAGGTCTAAAGGTCAAAATGGATTGTTTAGTTCAACCTTTTGGCTAAGCTTTGTTAGAGGAAGGTTTTGAGCATGTTTTTAGGAATAGAAGATCTAAAGGGAAGACCAACTATAGTTCTAAAATTTGTTCCTTACCTTTGGGCCTAAAGAGATTTTCTTGTAAAATCTTTGTCTTCTTCAAAGTAACATAAGGAAATCCTATTATCATTTTTGTCCATTTATCAAGCATTATCAATTTAATGGTAAACACGATGCAACATGATATACAGATGTGAAAAAAGAAGAAAAAATGAATTTGAGAAAAAAATAATTGTATTTCATTCAAAAGGATAAAAGTATCATGAATAATTCTGAAATATAATAAGAGTTGAGGATAGATTTTTCTAGGTAATAGCTGCTCCTCAATGCTAATGTCATGAATTTTCCATTCAGCATTTTAAGAGATCGATCGATTAATCCTTTAAGTATTGGTTGACCTTTGAAAAAACTCTTTTGATTGCCCCTATAAAGTGATAATTGCCCCAACCTTAGCTAGAAATCAGCTTTTCTTTCCAAGTTCAAGTAAAAGTGGAGTTTGGTAGGCTAAGGTTGGGTAGGGCAAGTGGATTAGGTTATTATTTAGTGTTTTAATCATGGTGTGGTCAATAAGTTAGATTGGTGTTGGTTTGGTTTAGTTATATCTTAGATTTGGTTGGTTGGGGTAAAGTTAAGGTAGGTTGGGTTGGTGATGGTTTGGATTTGGTTAGGTAAAGATAGAACATAGGTACTTAAGTCACCATTTCGGGTTTTCAACTTAAATGGGTATGTGTTCTTAGATGCCCTTTTGAGTTTTCATCTATGGTTTTTTTTAAAGGATTATAGGATGTTTTTTTAGGTTTTCACCTTAAAATCCTTTTCGGGAGTAATATCTTTTGATAGAGTTTGAGTTGATAGGGTTGGGTAAGCCATTGTCCCTAAGCTTCTTTATGAAATAGGAGAATCTTTTTGTACGTATTACAACCAAACTTGGAAAATCTATTTTGATAGAGCCTCATGTGCATTGGGAAATGAAATTGAGGCTATTTTATTTCACCAAATAGATATTATTATCCCTTCACCACTAGATTGAACTTCAACTACACCAATAACATAGCTAAATATAAGGCACGTTTATTAGGAATCCAAGCAACCCTTGAGAGGGGCATTAGAACTTTACAAGTGCATAGGGACTCCACCTTAGTAACTTATCAACCCTAAAAAGAACAAGAAACACATGATGCTCAGCTGTTCCAATATGAGAGGCTAATCAATAAACTAAAACAACAATTCAATGAAATTAGCTTTTGGCATTTACTTCAGGAAGACAACTAAATGACAGATGCTTTGGCAACCTTGGCCTCTATGTTTGAAATAATCTGGGAGTTAAAAGTCACATCCATCCAGATGAGTATTCATGAAGCTCTTGCCTACTACGATAGCATAAAAGAAGAAAGGGATAGGCTAACATGGTAGCATGACATTCTTTATTACATTCGAGACTAATAAAACCCAGAGCATGCTATAGAAATTAATAAGTGAACCATCTAACAAAGTCCTGTACAAGCAAAGCTAGGATCAAACGGTATTCTGATGTGTGAACACTCTAAAAGCTAAAAGAATTCTAGAAGAGGTACATGAAAAAACTTTTGGAACTTATGCTAACAGACACAGAATGGAAAACAAATCATAAAGTTTGGATATTACTAGTTGACTATCAAAAAAGATTGCATTTACTATGCCCGAAAATGCCACAAGTACTAAAGCTATACAAAAAAAATCTGCATCCCACCTTCACCCCTGCACATCATAAGGCTTGGTGGCCTTTCTCTATGTGGGCAATAATATGATTGGACTCATCATCCCTAAAGCTTCGAATGGGCATCGCTTTAGTTTAGTTGCCATTGATTATTTCACCAAATGGGTAGAAGTGGCCTCATATTCCAAAGTCACTAGATCTATTGTGTGCAAGTTTGTGAAACGAGACATCATCTGCCAATATGGACTCCTTGAACAAATCATCACAGATAATACACGCAATTGGAACAATAAAATGATGGAAATAATTTGCTTTGAGTTCAAGATCAAGCACTATAATTTAGTGCCATACCATCTAAAAATGAACGGGCCAGTTGAAGCAGCTAATGAAAAAGAAAATAGTTGAGAAAATGGCCAAAACTTATAAAGATTGGCATGAGAAACTACCCTTCCCACTACATGCCTATTGCATAAGAATTCGAACTTCCATTAGAGCTACCCTATTCTCTTTAGTCTATGAAATAGAGGTAGTCTTACCTATCAAAGTTCAAATCTCTTCACTCAAGGTCTTGACAAAATCATGGCTTAAAAAAGTTGAATAGGTTAAAAATCGATATAAGTAACTTAACCTCATGGATGAGAAAAGATAAAAGCTATCTATCATGAACAAATATCTTAAAAGCGTATGATAAGAGCTCATAACAAAAATGTCAATCCTTATTGGTTTTAGGAATTAGACTCAGTAATCAAAAAGATCCTTTCAATTCACAAAGATACTCGAGGAAAATAAACCCCGAAGTGAAAAGAACTCTAGGAGGTTAAGCAAGCTTTTTCTACTGGAGCATTGATTTTAACCAGAATGGATGGCAATGAAATACCTAATCCCATTAACTCTGATTTTGTCAAGAAGTATTATGTGTGAGAAAATGCTTATAATAGAAACCTACAAAGGCATCTTTATCTTTGGAAAGGTGGCTTAAGCAACCAAACCTTACACTTGTTCGAACATAATCAAGGCCAATACTAACTTAACAGAACCATCTTCCATTGAAATACTAAATTTTGGTCTAACTTCCTCATCATATCTTAAGATTACCAAACTCATTTCTATCCAATCTCAAAAGGAAAAGGTAATGTCTACCTTCACTTGGGGCAATTACCATTAGACGATTTAAAAAGTTCCTCGAAGAATGATGACAAAGACAAAGTTTGTTATTTGAGAGACATCTCTAAAAATACTCAACAAAAGACTAATGTCATTAGCATCAAAAGGGAACTATTACCCAAAAAAGTTAACTTTAACTTTCTTTGTACCTTCTAAAATGTTCAACGAATTATATTCCTTTTCTTCCAAATATGAAACACAACCATTTTATATTTTGAATCTCTTGTTCAGAGCTTATATATCATATTGCATCATGCTTGCCATATAATTAATAATGCTTGATTGATTGTACAAAATTGATAATGGAATTTCTTAGTATTACTTCAAAAAAAATGAAACTTCACATCTTTTCAAGTACAAAAAGCTAAGAATAGATTCTGAAACCACAACCGGACTTACCCTTTAAACCTCTTCCATGTTAAAAATGGTGATCAATGTACCTCAATAAACCTTAGCCAAAAAGTAAAGCCAAATTAATGATCCTTTACCCTTGTCTTCAAACCACATTCCTATCAGTTAGCCCAGACAATCAGATACATCCTTCCAAGCATGTCAAAAACTAGCTCACCAAGTATGTTAACCCATTAATATGAGTTGATCAAACTCAGAAACCTTCATACGTATTATAGGTCACCTCAACCTTTAAAAATAACCTTAACCATTAAAAAAATACTTTTGAACATTGAAAGTGAAGTTAGTAAACCTTAAAACACAAGACACTCAATGAAACTCAAAGATGAAAGGCGAATCAAAACTCTGAAGCCAATTACCTGATTAAACTTTTAAGATTATCACATTTGCATCACTTAAACATACATCTACATCTTTCATCATTTATACAACAATTAACATCCTTCAGGACCAAATCTTACTCACAAAAGTTAAACTAGTAAAAAACCTTAGGTATAAATTCCTATTTTTGAAAAGCCCCAAAAGGCTCTAACTAAGAATCCTAACCTAGTGAGCTCGTAAATCGAAAAGTCATCCAGGAAAAGTACCTAAACTCACATCATTTAGTCTATAAAGAGATAAACACCTTTTTCTTTTTAAATTCATGAAGAGCTTGATGTTTTTTTCTCTTTGTCCATAAAAAGCTAGATGCCTTTTTCCTTTTAATCCATAAAAAGTTACACCCTTTTTTTCCTTTAGTCCACAAAAAGCTTGACACTTACCTACCTTAGTCCATAAAGAGCTGGATGCCTACCCACTTCAGTTAACAAAGAGCTGGATGCCTACTGACTTCAATCCATAAAGAGCTAAATGCCTATCTACCTCATTCTATGAAAAGCTGAATGCCTACCTACCTCAGTTTATAAAGAGTTGGATACTTATCGAGTTAGTCCATAAAAAGTTGGACACCTACGTACCTCAATGTACAAAAAAGTTGAATGCTTATCAAGTCAATCCACAAAGAGCTAGATGCATACATACTTTAATTCACAAAAAGCTAGACACATATCAAGTTAAAACCTACTTTAGTTGGCGTCTATCTAGAGAGTCAAACCCAAGAAACTATAAACCTAGTAAGAAGGTCAAACCTTACAAAACTCATTGAAAATTATTTATTAGTTAGAACCACTGCCAACATTTTCTACCCATCTTAGCATAATACTAATTAGATCTCTATTTTCCTGCACAAACTTATGAGGCAATATAATACCCTGGACAAAATAGTGTCTATTTGTCTCTACCTTGTTCCTGATCTCAATAATAACTAAAGAAGGGCATCTGTAGATACCTTATTTTGTCTGGGCAATCATTTGAAATATTAGAAGTTAACATTCGAGGTACCATAAAGGACATTTAAAGAAGCATGATCAAGTTCCCATTATTCTCAGCTAAAGTAAAGAGTTTGAAAATTCAAAGGTAAGAAAAATCCATATTTTTGTATGAATGTCATAATATATAGGTGTGAGGTATTAATACAAGGCTCCATGTCATTCAAATTACAAAATCTTGTTAGTTGTACGAACACTAAAGGGCATGGTATCAATACTTGAAGAACAATAATGATACCCAGGCTGTTTGTATTGATATAGAGTTATGTCATAGCTAAAATCATGATTTTTGGCCAACAAGAACCGATACAGGAGTGCATGTATTGATACAACAAACTTGGTATCAAAACAGGCTTACTAGTATCGATACACCATGCTTTGTATTGATAACTTATTCAAAGTATCGATACTTCTAGGTTTTTTTGCTCAATGTATCATATACAAGGCTATATTTAGCCAAATTCAAGACATGTTTTAACCTTTTGTACTATGACTTTAAAACTCAAATTTAATCATGAGATTGGCCTTAACAAACATTTAATATCAAACATAACTTCACACAAATCATGTAGATTTAATTTTTAGTCTCTAAAAATTGGATTAACACATTTTGGAAAGGCTTGTTGAGTTGGCATAAAGGTATCTCATAAGAAATCTGGTTTTATCAAGGACGAACTTGAGATTACTCATTTCATCAACTAATGTATCATTTTCTTTGCCTACAAGAATCAAGAATCAAGATTAAGTAATCAAATGCTGAAAGGTATTACATTAGTAAAATGAGTTATCATAATAAGCCATCATATTATACATGCCAAAAGTCATATATGCCTTCATTGCTAGGTCATCTTAGTGGTTAAAATTATCCACTATATAATCCAATTTTTACTTAGTTGAGGAAAAAAACTTTTTTTACATCAGCCACAAAAAAACCCTCAAGCTCTTAAAATCTTCATTCTTGTAACTTTTTTCCACCTTTCCAAAACCTCTCATTTACATTATCTCTTCCCTAAAAACTATCCTCCATAGCCACCATAATTAAAAGCTCTTTCTTTTCATTTCTTTATGTTAATCCATAGCAAAAAAAAGGGGGAAAAAATGAGCTATAAGTTGCTAGATTATTGTTTAAGGATATAGCTAGAAGTTTAAGCTTATATTAGGGTATATTTTTTATTTTTTCTTTCTTTCCTTTCCTATTTTTCTTAATAAGTATCATCTTACTAAACCTCCATGCTCCCATGACCATATTAAGGATTCCTTGCATTATTATGGCTTTGTTTATGGTAGCCTTAGGATTTTGATGATTTTTTATGCTTTAATGGTGATTTGATGAATTAGAATGCCATATTTCTTATTGAAATTAAAATAGTCCCTACTCATGTATTCTTGCCATGTTCTTCTTCATCTCAATATGCTTATTTCATGTTCGAATACTTAACCTAGCATATTTTGATCTTGATCATTACTTGGGAATTCACTATGATTTCCTGGTTGAGGTGCATAGATAGTTTTTTGTTTTGAGTGCTTGTTCCTGTTTAATATCTTCACTTAGTTTATTTCATCAGATGTTTGTTGAAATGCCTCTATGACACTTGCAAAAATCTATTCTCAAAGAAAACCCAAGTTAAATATATGCTCACCTCAATCAATTAAGAGTAGCATGGATTTAATGTTTTCAATATATTGGCTCTCTAATTTTAAGGATACATCAAACACAAATGTTTGGAATCATGGCCCTATTAAGTCGAATAAATTTTATTTTGATCCAAAGTAAAAAATATTTTCAAAGATTTAGATTAAGCCTTATATCAAACCTATCATTACTATTGGTGTGGATAGTGGATGGTTCAGTGGCTTACCTTATGGGAGTTGCATTGGTCCATTATTTCACTACTATGCACCTTAGTGTTTGGAAATTTGCATGTTCAATGCCTTGACACATGACTGTAAAAGCCTTAACCCAAAAAAACTCGTATTTTGGTACTGATGGCACAGTGATCCCTCTTTGATAAATTATTTTTGGGCACAAAATGAATTTTTTGGAGTTTTCTAGCATTTTTCTTGCAAAGGGCTTTGAATTACCTTGACAATAATACCTCATTTGCCCTCGAATCGTTCCAGATGTAGAAGTTATGAATTTTTGAACCTTTTCTATTCGAAAACCATAGAATTAAAGGTTCACATTCAGTTTGGAGGATTCTAACCTATCAAATGATTTTTTTTTTTTGGATTTTCTAAGCATTCTTCCTTAAAAATTTGCAAAATCTTTTTTTGAAAAGGTATCGCTTGTGATTTAATGATTCTGACCAAGTGTGAGATGATTTTTCAAAGTTCACTGCTTCTTTTTTCTAGCACTTGTGATCGACGCTGACTCAGACCCCGTTTCAAATATTACTTCTGCCTAAAAAATGATTTTCTAGGATTTTTAGAGTATTTTTACATCAATTCTTATGGAGTTACTTTTTCAAGGGTACCTCTACCACTAGAAACCAGTAAACTAAACTAAAATAAGTTATAAGAAAATGGACAGCATGATGTTGTTCCCTGGTTTTGCTAAACTTGGGAAATTTTACTTGCATTTTCTCAAACCATTTTTCTAACCATTTAAATGATTAGAAATATATTCAATAGTTTGCCCATGGTGTCAATAGTCAACATAGGTCTCTTTAGGTTCAAATTAAAGCCCAAAAATGTTTTTCAAAATTAATTTCCCTTTCCTATTTAAAACAAAAAATTGGTTTTCCATTCTAAAATCTTGTTTCTTCAAAAAATATATCAAAAATTTTTATTTTCAAAAATCATTCAAAATCTCTTCTTGAAGGGATACTACAACCCATTTTTTAAGAGGAGACATCAACCCTATTTCTCTAAAGGGATACTCCAACCTTATTTTTAACAAATACATCAAAAATCTAAGTTTTCTCTTCCCTGGGCATCCTCAGACCTTGTATCAACCTTTTTGTGCCTAAGATGACTGATAAATCCTAAAATGTCTTAAAATTGTCAATTTGGTTATTCCTCAATAACTGAAGTCAATTATGAGATATATCTCAATCCTCTTCTTTCTTTGCTATCGTGCATTCATCTTTAATGCAATTTTTATTATATTTCTTCTTGATGATGATTTGCATTTATGCTTTCAAAAACTCAAATTATATTAAACTTGAGGCAATGTTCTTTGTCAATATCTTTCTAGTGCTTGACATAGATTTTTGCTTTTAAATCAATCCAGATCTTATTTTATCAAATCCTTTATGTTTATCCTCTTTCCTGTGTTGCATAAAGAGATGTCAATTAAAATTTTATCCTAAAAACCCAAATTTAATATATAAAAATTTACATTCATAAAAAGGGGATTATACATAAATAATGATCACATGAAAAACCAAGAAAAATTGGGACTTTGATAATTTATGGCTAGATGCTAATGATTTTGGGCATCGTAGGGTTGCTAATCCTTCCCCACATGAAGCTAACTTTTGAACCCTTTTTAAAATGAACTTTGGTATGTGCAGTCTATAAAATCAGTGTTTCAAGTTTCGTAACTCAAAATCACTGGTTTTAATAGGTATTTGGTCACACTTAGCCTAAAATTATTAGTGGTGACTCCAAGTCATGACCATTTCATAATAATAATCCAAGACTAGTTGGACGAGTGATTCTTCTAGTTGTTCTCCCTTGGACTTTCACTCTATCATGCCTAATTTAAATCTTAATCAAAGGATGATCCCAAGGCAAGCCCTTTTTTCCCTTTTATTTTTAAATCATAGCACGTCTTGCAAAAAGAAGGCAAGTCACAACACCAATTATTGAGAAAATATATGCATTTAAGCTCTACTATGTAGTTCATACTATTCATGTATTCATATGTAGACTTTTAATCACATTTGAGAAGATGTGTGTTAAAGACAAACTATTTGTTAAAAGATATTAAGAAATGTTGATCCAGTTGCTATCTATATGCATAAAAGATGGAAATTTGTCAATTTTTAGTACATATGCATACTACCCATTATCATTCAAGCAACCATATGGAAAGATAAAAAAAATTAACAAAAATATAGCAAACTTCCATAGGTTAGAAAATTATTTGCTCATTCATAATATGTCAATAAAATCATTTGAACAATCATTCAACCAATGAACATGCTTAAAGATGAGAAATAAACACTTAGACATGTTCAAGGATTCATTTAAACCAAGCGCTTTTAAGCATACATGACATACAAGAATTACCAATTGTATGTGATTGACTCATATATGTCACCAAAACTTAATGCTAAGGGATAATAATTTAATAACATTAGTTTAGTGATTACCTCAACCTTACCATACTTTGATGATATGCTTATTATGACTTTGAGGATCATAATTCCTAATGTTTGAACATTCTTTGATGGTTTAATTTAAAGAGGTTGCATGCTTTGTTTGCTTTCTTTTGTTATGCAAGTGTTTATTTTTCAAGAATGGTTTT
>JBBYHL010431545.1:0-10353 GCA_038381835.1 Adansonia madagascariensis
AATAAATTAATGAATCAAAAATAAATCTAAACAAAAAATTTAAAAATTTTTATGCTCACGTTGCTACTTAATTTGTTGACACGCAAGATTAATAATTGAAATTTAACGATAAAATTATTTTGAATAATCAACTAATATTAATTATGGTTATAGCGAATATTCCATAGACTTCATAACATATTCAATTTTTTTCTCTAAAAAAATATATATATAAGTAATTGCTTATACTTTTTGGTAAATTGAACAAAATTATAAATTGCAATTTGCAAACAACGCAACGAACCCTACCCAATCCTGTTCCCTCCAAAGGCAAATTTTCCATGCCACGTGGAAAAATCACAGCAATCCATATCTCGATCACCGTAAATCGTTATCCGATTTTCTTTTTTTTTTTTTCCTAGATCGTTCGATTTAGTGACTTTTTTTTTCTCCAAAATTCTAGACCAATCATAATTCACCTTCTCGTCAAAGAGAAAATTATTTCGCCCTTCCCGAAGTATATACAGTACTTGACGGCACTATCTTTGTTTCTCTCGTTTTTCTCTCAACTCTCTCCCGTGGTAGCCATGACTAGCTCCTCAGCTCATTCACGCAAGGTTTCTATATATTTTCTTTTTATTTATTTATTTATTTGCCCTAGCTTTGGTTGCGTCTGTCTAATTTCTTTCCATTTCTTTTTTTTTTTTATAAGTTTTGATTTGTTTGATTTTTTTTGACTTTTTTTTTGGAGTATGTTTTTGCGTAGGCTTTAAGCAAGATCGCATGTAATAGACTCCAGAAAGAGCTAGTGGAGTGGCAAGTTAATCCACCTGCCGGATTCAAGCACAAAGCTTCTGATAATCTTCAAAGGTTTTTTTTTTTAATTTTTTTCTGGATAATTTTGTTGATCGAGGGATTAATTTGGGATTTTAGTTTTTAATTCGTTGGATTTTTTTTTTCTTTTTGGTGGGAAGATGGATAATCGAAGTCAACGGAGCTCCTGGAACGCTTTATGCTGATGAAACTTATCAGCTTCAGGTTGATTTTCCTGAGCATTACCCTATGGAGGCACCCCAGGTACCAAAGTGAAAAGGATAAGTAACAATCGAATGGAAGTGATTGCTGTTGTATTTATGAATGAAGATTATTGTATTCTTTTGTTGATTGAGCAGGTGATTTTCATCCCTCCAGCTCCGCTTCATCCTCACATTTATAGCAATGGACATATTTGTTTAGGTATTGGCTAGCGTTAGTTTTTTGTTAAACATTGCTGGAATCATGATTTGTTGAGGATTATTTGTTGTTTTACTTATTGCTAACTACAACTATTTTAAGTAACTAGTCTTCTTAATCTTATTGCTTGAAGTATGTTTGACTTTGATGTTTACGGCTGAGAGAGAATGTTGATTTGTGAAGTTTGCTGATCATGATATGAATATTTGTAATCATAATTACATTGGTTCTTTTTGTCATATCACTTTGAGGTCCATAGTCGCCCTCTCATCTATCTGGAGAAAGTGTAGTCAGTATTCACGCAGTATTTGTAAAATACAATTCTGATTGTTGTGATAGATTTTAAGAAATACCATACTGCATAAGTGGGAGGTTCCCTAATGTGCCAATGGCATAGCGTACGTTTGGCGCTTTCATTGGATGTAAAAATAACTATGTAATTGATATAGCAACTTGTGTCATTGTTAATAGTAGTTCTTTTGCCAATTATTTATACTTGGACCTATACGCTTATGCTGTTCTGTTGTCATTTTCATCACTCATTTTTCTAGTCAAGCTGTTTATATATTAGATTTGCTCGACACTGTCAAGTATTATGCCATCACAGAGTGATATATGATAAATTTCCCTATTTTTGTCTTTCAGAGGTGAGTAGCTACTGAGGTTGTGAAATTTTTTGTTGCTGTCCTATGCTTGGAGACACTTTGATCTAGTATATTACTTGTTATGGAAGATGTCTAAAAGAGGTTGGTTGGTCACCTAATGGAAATATTAATTAGGAGTAAAATATGTACTGGAAGATGTCTAAGAGAGGTTGGTCATTGTTTGCATTTAATGCGTCAAATTGTTATGTAAATTACTTGTTTTGAGCAGTTTACTCATCGTAGTCATGAGTGAGTCTTGACTCTCAAAAATGTTGTACAACATGGTTCATCCTGAAAGTTTGTCTTCAGTGTCTGTGGACTCTAGGTGATCCTCTAGGTGTTAATTATTATTGAATTTTAATGAAGACATTGAATGTGGCATTATGGTTCCAGCTGTTCTTTCTTTTAATGTTGCTTAATTGTAACCTTTCTGGCCTTAGGTAAATCTATTATGCATTGTGTTTCATGCATCGATTTATATTTCATTGGGTAATGTGTCCTCGGTGTTTGTGCATCATGTGCATGTGAGTTTTCGTTTTAGTCAAGCTTCTCTTGCTCTCGTGATTATTTGGTTTGGTGATTAGTAATACCAGGGTAGCATGGCCCTAACATTTTTTGGCAAATATGTTTGACGACTATGTCCATGTTATTTGGATTCGGTGTGAGTGTCAGACGTGGGCATGTGTGCGATATGGGTAAATTCAGATTTTTTTATGTTTTACCATATATTTGGAGGGTCATTGGAGGGCCATATCCCTATATACGCATGTCTGAATATGCACCGGAAGTGGATAGTTTAAGAAAAATAAAGAGTCAGAGCAACATAGTTTGATGATAAAATGTAATTGAGCGATTTTTCTAGTATGCATTTTAGACCAAAATAGGCTGCAGGAAGCCAAAAAAAAATTACAGTAGTTAATTAAAACAATCAGGCACACCCGGGTTCTCTGATAATGTAGAAAAACAGGAAGGCTGATTGGTCATTAGCATCCCTTTGTACCTTCCTTTGTCATGTACATGTGGTTAATTATCTAGCTAACTAGCAATTCGAATATTGCGCATCGCTCATATTTTGCAGATATTCTGTATGATAGCTGGTCACCAGCCATGACTGTTAGTTCCATCTGCATCAGCATTCTCTCCATGTTATCAAGCTCAACCGTGAAGGTTTCTTGGAATTTATTAACGATTTGACTGTTTGTTTTTGTTCTCCAAGATCTGGTCTTATCCAGTTCAAACCTGGAATACTGAATTCACTCTTGTAATTTATGCAGCAAAGGCCGACCGATAACGATCGATACGTTAAGAACTGTCGCAATGGCCGGTCTCCAAAGGAGACGAGATGGTGGTTCCATGATGATAAAGTGTAATGATATATGAACCTCAGAACCTGTTATCCATAATCTGTGTATAAAAAAAAACAGAGGGTTTTATCACGGGAAATGGGAAAAGGGAGGATGGGCCCTCCCTAATTCCCGTTGGTTACCTTTTACATTTGTCTTGCTGTGTATGAAATTACGAATTAAAACGTAGATTTAATTTGGATTGGTTGCCTTCCTTCAAGCAGCAGACTGAACAATTATAAACGTTTTCTTCTGATTCTGTTGAACACCCACTTTGTTGATTGTTGTAGGACTTACTGGAAGGATAATATGCTTCATTGCAGGTTGATGGTTTATTTAGACGTAATTGATAGGTGAGATTGAGTCGAGCTGAAAAAGCTATAAGAAATTTGAGCTCGACTTGAAAGTCGAGACTTGAAACTTGGTCACGATTTTGATTTATTTGAAATTGAGTGATAATAATTAACTTGCTTGCTTGATTAAGCTCGCTTATGTAGTAAAAAGTGACATTTGTTCTAATATTCGATTTTGAATTTAATTATTTGTGTTGAGGTTTAGATTAAAATTTTTAGTATTAATAAAAAATAAAAAATATATATTAAGAGTTATAATGTTTAATTAGGTTCATGAGTTATTCGAGTCAAACATTATACCTCTGCATTCTGGATAACTCGAGTTGCTTGATTTTAACTTTAGACAATTAATGCGTTGAATTTAATTTTTTTCAAATTGAATTTAAGTAGCTTAGGCGTAAAGGGATCTACTAAGGCTAACTGCTGCCGTTGATAATGTTTTCGGGGAGGACATCCTTTTGCAGAATGGCGATAGAAATTAGATAGTGAAGCTGGCGTCAAGGAGCTCTCTTTTCATTTGTTACTCTTAAGACTGTTGAGAATTTTGCATTTTAATCTCCCAGCTTTGTAACTTACAAAAGTAAGGAAGAAAGAATTAGCATTGACTCTGGAAATTTTTTTTCTTTTTTTTTTCTTTTTTTGGAAAATTTGGAGAATTTCATGTGGAACGAGATTGAGTTTAATCTTGCAATTAATAGGAAGGAATGGTGGGAAAGGGAGGACACAACAATCTTTTAATCTTTCGTTAAATTCGAGGAAAGATTATCCATGGTAAGCAATTGATCTCCGATTCCTCTGCTCTGAATTGATAACGCTGCTCCAACGGCTGCCTTCAACTGCCGTTTCCGTCGCAACCGCCGCTCTTTCCTGAGCGTTATACTTCTTAAGTTTTCTGTGGTCAGCCCCGCCGAAATTTCATCAGAATTCACCGACTTACACCGAATAGTCCTCCGAAAGCGTTAAACCTCCACTCTTTTTCACCATTTTCAATTCCTTTTTAACTTTATTCGCAAAATTATTTAACGCAGTTTCTGTGATTGCGATGGCGGGAACCTCTTAAACCTGGTCTCTATCTCGTTGTAACACCAACCGGAAAACCATGAAAATATCTCTTTCAACTCACCAGCCAAAGAAAGCCTTTTTCAAGTCACCAGCCAAAGGGACAAAATTACACTCTTGATTGAAGGCAACGCAAATTGCAGTGTTGAAACTCAATCAGAGTGGCAGTTAGAAGATGACCTGAGAGCATGGTAAGGCAAAGTCAGTAATCGAAAGAGCCATACTGATATTACTGAGTGCAGTTTTTTTTTTTTTAGCCTGTGTGCTCTATCATGGAGAAGAAACGAAGAAGTTTCTGAGAGAGTTTCTGAAGCTCTTTTTGGAAGAGGAATCTATGAACAAAAGCTTTCCACCCTCCGACTCTTTGGTCTTAAGAATGCTAGTTTTAAGAACAAGTGATTGCCCTTCTCCGACCCTTACTGCCCAACAAATAGTTCTTGTATCCAGCATATGTACTCTACCAATAATCTCCACAAGAACAATGTCCATTCTTAAAATGGTGGAAGCATTTTGTATCATTCAGATATATCTCACACCCGAACTTCAAGGAGATATACTTAGTAGTTATATGGCAGTCCCTACACATTCTGGTGCTTTTAACAATCCTTATACTTTGAGGAGATGAGGATGAGCCAATTAAGGCAAAAGCTAATGCAAGTTTTTCACTATGGACAACACCGGTTTCCTCTTTCTGTTCTTCCTCGATGAAAAATCCAACATGATGATCATCTATGTTCACTTCTCTAGCTATGCTTTGCACCCATGAATACAAAAGGTTTGAGTATGGCTTAGAATGATCGCCAGTAACAAATGAATGCACTTTATTTCTAACTTCAATCCAGCTGTGCCCCAAAGATCTTCTTAAGGTGTTCTCTTTTGCAAGCTTTTTTCTCACTTTGGAAGAGTCATCCAATTTCCCACACAAGGCATATATCTGAAACATTAATTGGTTAACCACAATATTTCCTGGTTCCAAGTCAAGTAACCGTTCCGCTGCAAGGACAGCCAAAGCGATATCCTTATGAATCCTAGAGGCAGTTAGCAAGGAAGTCCAAACAGAGGAGTCAGGTTCTATAGGCATATCTTCAATAAACTTCATTGCTTCCCCAAGCTGACCAGAGCGGCCATAGAGATCTATCATAACCGAGTAATGTTCTAAGGCTGGTATTATCTCATAGTCGCTGCTGATGCTAGAAAAAATGTGCTTTCCCTCATCTACCCTTTTGGCAATACCATATGCAAGGATAATACTCAAAAAGGTACCCCTATTAGGTTTAAGTCCCAACTTTATCATCCGATTGAAAAGATCAAGGGCAGCATCAGAACAACCATGTAAAACATAACCTCCTATTATTGAGTTCCAGGAAATTATATCTCGAGCTGACATTCCATCAAATATGAGTCTAGAATATAATATATTACCTGACTTGGCATAAGTGTCTATTAGAGAATTTGAAATAGAGAGTTCAAACTCTAAATTCCAGCGCAAAACACAACCATGGATCTCTTTCACCTTCTTTGCAGCAATTAAATTCGCACAACCAGGCAAGATACTCAAGATGGTCACTGAATTAGCACCAACGGAGCATGATTGCATTTGCCGAAAAACTCCAAATGCCTTGTCTATTGCCCCAAGTTGCACGTAACCAGCAATAAGAGCATTCCAAGATGCTGTATTTCTCCTAATGTTTCCTTCCCATTCCATCCGTTGGAAAAGATCCATGGCTTGATCTTCATCTCCATTTTGTATGTAACCTGAGATCATTGTGTTCCATGTAATGACATTAGGTTTCACTTCTGATTCTTGCATTTTCATAAAGAGTTCATAAGCCTTCCCGCAATACCCAGCTTGGCAATATCCTGCAACCATTGAGTTCCAAGAATAAATATCTTTCTCTTCAATCTTATCAAAGACTTGCCTCGCAACTTCCAGTTCCCCACACTTGGCATGCATGTCAATAAGGGAGTTACCAACAAGTACATTATCGATTATACCCATCTTAAGAGCAAGAGAATGCATTTCCAACCCCATCTTTAATACTCTCAAGGACGCACAAGCAGAAAGTGCACTAGCGATAGTAACACCATTAGGCTTGATTCCAGCCAAAAGCATCTTCTTGAACAAACACAATGCCTCCCACCTCCTACCATTTTGAGCAAGCCCCGAGATCAATGAGGTCCAAGTAAACACATCGGGACTTATCCCAGAACTCTTCATCTCATTCATCAATCCCATTGCCACATCACACTGCCCTAACTGATTATAACTATTAATCAATATATTCCATGTAATAATACACGGTTCAACTCCATCTTCCGACATCCCGTTAAGCAACCTATAAGCTTCATCATTCTCACCCTTCTGACAATACGCCAATATCATCGAATTCCAAGTCACTCTATCCCTCTCATCCATGTTCTCGAAAAACCTCCTCGCAGAACTCAATTTCCCACTCTTTGCATACAAAGCTAAAATCGAATTATTAACACGGGTAAAACAAACCATCCCCAATCTAATTACCAAAGAATGCAACAATCTCCCAGTGTAAACATCCCCACAATTAGCACAAGCTTGCAAAATTTTCGGAAACAAAAATTCATCAGGCAAAAAACCATCTTTCACCATCAAAAAGAAAAGCTTCACAACTTCCTTCCACCTCAACTCTCTGGAGTAGGCACCAATCATAGCAGACCAACTGTACAAGTTCTTTTCATCCATTTTATCAAACACTTTACGAGCATCAAGAAGAGAACCACATTTTGCATACATGCTAACAAGCTTGGTTTCAACGAACGGGTCACTTTCTTTAACTAAATGGATCCGTGCATGGAGTTTCCGACCAAGGTCGAGACAACCGAGATCAATGCAAGCTTGAAGTAAATTAATGAAGTTGTTGGGTCTTACCTGGGACCCAGCTTGTGTAATCGAATCAAGAGCGGCAACAGCTGCAGTTAGGCGGCCGTTTCTTGAAAGGTAGTTCAAATAGTTGTCCGTAAATTTTGGGTCGTTGGTCCTTTTGGTGTTAGACAATTTGAGTTTCGTTGAGGTTCGTGAAAATTCAGATAAAGCGTCATGTTTTGCTGGGATTATTACAGGAGGTTTTGAAGTACAAGGAATCATCAAATTCTCCATTGTTTAAACTAATTTTTGAATAATCTCTCTCTCTCTTTCTCTCTGAATTTTCCTTCTTCTTTTTTTTTTTTTTCGGTTCTCTTTCAAATTTTCATTCTCCTTTGAAATGTTTTCGGAGTCAGAAAAGATAATGGATGGATTGAAAGATTGCAATTTGCAGAGGCGTGCGGAAGGGGAAAGCTGCGGCTTGTGAACTGACGAAGTGTAATGTAATCCTTCCAATGCTATAGAGGCACGTGGAAAGCCTGAGTATGAAGGTTTGCGACGTTGGACAACCAGATAGGAATACGTTCCGCCTCTAAAGTCTCGAATCGAATGGATGTGGATTGCCTGGAAACATTGAAGGCCTCCCTCAAGGCTTAAAAGCCCAAAGAAATAAAAGACACACACACACACACAGAGACCCCCTGTTAATCCTGTTAGATTCAAAATTCGAGTCAGCGAGCCTGACAACTCAAATTAGCACTGCAGGGGATACGCGGACGTTGTCTGTCTCTGAAATCATGTTGAGCTACTAAAATAGGTATACCTAGTCAAACTTCAATTTAAATGAATAGGTATAGATAATCTGAATAAGAGTTGGGCATCGGCCTCTCTGTTTCCTTCTTCAACCTCCATCAAACATTTAAGGTGCGTTTCATTATTCAACGGTAATAAAACAATTTTAATAATAATTTTATTTAATAAAATAAAATAATTTATTATTCGAATTTTTTTAAATGATTATTCAAACACTAAATACTACTTGAATCGTTCAAAATTTATTCCTCAAAATTTTGAATCAAAACAATTATTTTACGATGAAACCATTAAATATGAGCTAAATCTTAAATCGATTACATTAAATTAAACATATTATTACTAATTAAGTCTGAAAACACGACTTGTATGTCAAATTTTGGGGTCCCCTATCCTGCTTTATGCCAAGTACGAATCACATTATCCCAGTTGGCAACCTAAAGGTCATCAGCGCGCTGCAATCCAAGTAAACACTATTTCATCACTGCAAGCACAGCATGATGAAAACAGGAAAAAGGGCAAGTGGAGTTTTGAATTTTCATTTAATTTGCTAAAATTAACATTGGACAGAATTTTACATTTTTGGGTACAGCTGGACATGTAATGTAGTTGACATGTTCATTTTCAATTTTAATGATCTTCCTTTTTTTTAATTTTTTTAACAAAAGTGACCAAATTGGCTATCAAATTCGAGGTGACGACAGTTGCCAAGTTCAACTCATTCAAGTCTCGTCTAGTAGTAGCTAGGCTTCATTTTGGTTAGAAAAATTATTAAAGAGCAACAACCTAACGTAAATATCGTACGTTTCGTACGATGTTTATCCCCAAACTCAACTGTGCTGGAGACTAATCAAAGACTGAGACAAATCTCCATGGGCCCAAGGCAAAGCTCGTAAGCTTATTGGCCGTCTGTCATGGTGAAGACTGAAGAAGACTCAAGAGCTAAGGAAAAGTCTTTCTTCAAAACAGGGCCTAAACTTACTTTCCGTGATCCCAAGTAGCCTGAGAGAAAAAAAAAAAATCGAGAAAACAGAAAATAAATTCCAATCATAATATTTAATTAAATTTTATTTAATTTTTATATAATTAGATTTATTTTTAATTTAAATAATAATTAAATATATTTAATTTAATTTAATTTTTTGTTTATAAATTAAAAAATAACTATTTGAGCTAAAATGAACTATATTTTTCTTTATTTTTAATTTTTATCATATAAAACAAATATTTTATTTTTAAAATAATAAAAAAACTTTAAAATACTATTAAAAATATATATTTTTATATTTAAAAATACTGATGAATCAAATTGATTCAAACTAATAAAATTTATCTCAAATTAAATCAATTTTATCTATATTATTATATAATATATAATTTAATTTTTTTAAAAAATTAAAAAATTATATATTAATTATAATTTTATTTTATTTTTTTAAAATCTGAACCAAATCCAATGATCGCCATGAGCTGTAAGCAATTATTGGACAAAAAAAAAAAAGGCAGTCGGATCATTTGCGATTGTCAAAAAGTGGACAACTATCTCAAAGCGTAAAAAAAAGATTAAGGAAAAGACATATATGTCTTGGATGCATTGCTTTTGCTTGCACCGACGAAAACGGAACGGAGATCTAGCGGCACGAAGCTTCGTGCTTTAGAAAAACACTACGAACATAGAAGAAAAACAAACGGTGCTTGAACGGTGCCCCATTGGTTATTACACCCATTAAATAGAAAAAGGAAAAAAAAATAATTAGTGTTTATAAACATTTATTAAAATATTTTAAAATAAAAATTTATATAATTATTATGATAATTAATTAATTATATGTAAAAATTTTTTTAAAAAAATAAAAAATATATATTATTAAATATTTATAAACCTCCGTTAAATGAACTCGTGAAAAATAGTAAGTAAAGTAGCAGAAGGGTCCCATCGAACCGCACCTTCTCTCAATTCGCCATCATCGACAAGACATTGTATGATTGATTAATTAATAAAACAAGGGCTTTGATTAACGTTGTCAAACTCTGCCTTTTCTTCCCACCTGTCGTCTCTAAGGCATCCATTTTAATAATAATAATAATAA
>JBBYHL010431556.1:0-15998 GCA_038381835.1 Adansonia madagascariensis
AAAAGTTGCTAAGGGCTCGTCAAGTTGCACTTCGCGAGAAGGTGAGGGAGCGTGCGATGCTTATGAGAAAGAAGAAGGCCATGCTTGCCAAGGAAGCCGCCCAGGAAAAACTGGCTGATGATTTCATGGTCTTCATTGAAGCAACTGAGGAAAACGGTGCGGAGAATGGCCAGAATTTTGATGAAAAAGCAATGATGAATGCTATTCAAACTATGATGAACAGTGATGAAGGAGGTCACAGCAGCGATGATTGAGGGTTCGCCGCCCATTACGGTGATTGGAGTGGGTCTTTGAAGCAAAAGCAGTGTCAGAAGTTTTATGTTTTGAAGAATCTGTCTTGTTTTGTTTGGTTTGGTTTTTAGTTCATGTGGAATTGTACGTCTGTAGTGGTAGCCACTCGATCGGGAACTGTTCACCCGTGTGGCATAGTTTCAAGTTATGGGGATATGTTTGGTTGAAGCTGCTGCTTATGTTATGGTTCAAGTTAGCTGAGTTTGATGAGTTTCTTCGTTTGTTTGTCTTTTATGTTGTTGTCTACGAAAAAATAAAAATAAAAAATAAAAATAGGCATAGGAAAACGTGCCGCCCGTCCCTTGATTTTTTTATCATCTTGTAGTTAATAGAGAAAAGTAAGACCAACAGAGGCTTTGAAATAGAAGTAATTAGGCTTTGACGGAAAAAAGCCTAAGAAATAATAATGGTATAAAAAAAACCAGTAGAGCGGAGAGGCAGAAGCTTGGTGACGGTGGTGAGCTAAAAATAGAAGGTTTTTTCCTCTATTGTGGGAGCAAAAGTTAGAGGTAAGCTATTGAATCTTGTAATAAGTGAACTCAAAGAGGTAATTCTTGTTGATTCCTGGCTTTGAGCAAATAGCTTTAAGATATTTGAATCTTGTAATTTGCTTAATCATGGTGAATTTATTTCGGATTATGCTTCCTGGCTTTTTCTAGTTTAATTTCCATATATATATATATATATATATCTTGTTGTGCTTTAATTTTCTGCTGATTTTGGTCTTGGTTAGTTGATAGGCTTATTTAGGTCAATTATATATCTTGTGATTGGCTTTAGATTGGCTGTCAGATATCTGATATCTGGAATTAAGGATCTACGAAAAGGATATCAGGAAAAGTGGATAAGCATATAAAACAGGGAGAAGGGGGGATTAGGGTGGAAAGTAGAGAGAGGGGCGGTAGATTGCGGCGGAAATTAGAGGGAGGGGCGGATATAGGGGACGCCAAATCAGGCGGCCGCAAGCGAGGGGGAAATGAGATCAGTCTTGGAGGGAAAAGGAAATAGATATAGAAAACACCATTAAGTAAAGTGATTTCTAGAGCAAATTTAAGAAATTCACTCGTAATAAAAGTTCGAGTTTTTCGTTATTGAAATCCAGATTTCGTATTGAAAATATTAGCAGAAAAATTTTAAATAAATAATAATTTTATTTATCAAAATTTCAAGATGTAATCTCTAAAAATTCTTGAAATAAAAAAAAATTCTTTGATAAATTGTTTTCTTCATCAAAGTTTTGATTTAATGAGCTTTGAGATTTAATTTTGAATTAGTAAAATTCGCTTCAAGAATTCTCTAGTCTTGATTTTTAAATACGAAATCGATTTCTCTTTTGTCGATGAAATACGATTGAAGAGTAGTGTTCTTAACATTTCTTAGACGGTCAAGTATTTTTCAGAATTTCTTCATTTCTTCAAAGCTTTCTTCTGGAAATTTTGCAGAGAATTTTGGGTTTTCAAAATCTTTTCCTTATGCAAATTGTGATAAATGACTTAAGAAAGGTCTCTATTTATTTTGAAAAAAAGTTCTTGAGTATATTGTGGTACTCTAACCCAGATAGATTCTTCGGCAAAAAAATAAAAAGATCAGAATAAGAAAATGGAATGATCAACACATACATATATATATATATATATATTATTTATATGGCTATCTAAGAATTCCAATTCAAAGGGTTCCAAGGTGGAAAGAAAAAGGGGAAAAAATGTAGATAAGCTTTTTGATCAGTAAAATTGCATGTTGGTTGGACAATAGACGTACGTCCTGCATGGTGCGCCTTAATTCATGTTGTAGTGTCATTGTTGGAATTTTAATTTTTAGGTTCTTAACGAGAAAAGTTTGTGGTGGTTCAATAGAAAACATGACATCTTATTCCGATTTTTATTTTTTAAAATATTTATTTTAAATATTTGTGTCTGATGCAGATATGAATATAATTATAGAGAGATAATCTTTTAAGTACTTGGAAAATGTTGAAAAAAATTAAATATATTAATAACTAACACTCATATCCGACACTGAATAATGTAACACACAAACTACGTAACTCCAATGCAGTTTTATGAGTACCAGATAAAAATATTGCAATTGCAAAGAAATGTTCTGTTTTCCTGTTGAATTTCTTGGTGAGAATCGTCGATATTCTTACCAATCATTTTGCCATATGGAAGGTGCAGGTTAACGGCAATCGAATTGTTTCATTGTTAAACTTCAACTCTCAATATCTTCCTAGGACGTCAGACACAAGTACTTCAAAAACAATATTGCACGAATATGGAGTTTGAAATTGCCGCAGAAATGTACTTCCAAATGGTGAGGTTTCTTTATAGTTAAATCACTTTCTGTTTTCATTAGTTTGGAATTGTGTTGCATGATGGTGAAATTGTGATACGTATACATATATATATATGTTTGTTTTAGGGTTGGTAAACATTTTGAATGCTAACCGCAAACATACTCCAAACATTAAATGATCAATTATTTCATTTAAGTTCTAATATGCTCTCTCATGTTGTGTAAGTTCGAGACGAATGATTAATAAATTTAAAAGTGAACTAAATTGTAGAATTGAAGTGCCAGTTGTAGAAGGTTTATAGATGATATGATATTGAGTGAAGAAATATTAAAGAGTAAAGTGGGTGCTAAGATTTAAACACGAAAAATTTGATATTACGTTAAATTGGGTAATTAATTGTCTCAAAAGCTTAAGAAAAGAATAAGACGACTGATGGCTCGAGCTGACCTTGATGAAGCAGGAGAAAAAGCTTAAGCTTTTTTGGGTATGGACTGGTGATTTATATTCTGCTCATTAGCTTCAGCTTCATGCAGATTGTTCTATTTCGATCGTGGATATGTTTTCAGTCATATCGCGATTATTGTGATAGTGGACATAATAAATATTTTTTTATTAATTACAATAAATATTGATGACGAAAATAATTGAAACTTTAAAATAATGATTTTGATATCATATTGCGACTATTATTTAAATTGATTATATAAAATTTTTAAATGTATTTAAGGTGATATCAATCGACACAATGAAATTCCTTGACGTAAGAGCAAATTAGTTATTCACTTTTCAACTTTTAGGGTGACATCTTTTAATCCCTTTCTTTGTATATTGTGATATAGTATTTTATACTATTTATATTTTGATTGTTTTCTGACTTTATCTTAGAACAAGTACTGATGTAACCTTAAAAATATATATATATATATAGCGTGTTTTATAATTTTTTTTTTGTCATTTTAATGAATAAGATAATGTTTGATTAATTCGTGACTTCAATTAAGCATTTTTTTTTATTAATAATATAGGTATAGATAATATAGATATAGATGATGAATTATAATTGATATTGTAATGATATTTCTTCAAAAAACGAAATTAGCAAATTATGTTCCGAAATCAATTATGAATTGCTTATTACATTGAAAATATTGCATCAAGAAAAGTAACTGTTCTGAAAGCATGCATGCGAACTAATAGTGTATTGACGTCAAAAATATATAAACAAAGCATTATAGTTGAAAGTGGCAGGAATTTTTTCCTACTTACATCATTTCAGGCATGAAACAAAGATTAGATTTGTCCAAGGTAAGGCTACCCGACTGGTTTGGTCGGGTTGGATAATTTTTTATAATTTAAATTGATTTGATCTGACTTTAATTAGTTTTTATTAATATTTATATTTTATAATTAAATAAATATATATTAATAAAAAATAATTTTTTAAATATTTTTAAAATAACGAAATAATCTATTGAATTAATTCAGTTCAAGTCTAGTTTGAACCGAAATTCGATAAAAGATTGAATATACTCATATTGAAAATGTAACTATATTTGACACCCACCCGAGTATAAGTAACTTAGGCTAAATGTTCATTTTGGGATATATAATTCATTTCTCTCCCAATCTGGGTTCAATTAAATATCTTATTCTCTTCATAATCATATGCTACAATCTTGCCTTGACCTTCACCTAACGTAATTAAATTGAAAATTCTTTAATGTCAGGAGAAGGGAACCTATGTCACTTCAATTTGGGTGTGTTAGATGTGGATGTGTGTTCAGCAAGAGTAAATTTATTTTTAAATTTTTTTTATATATATTTGGATAGTGACACTTCATACCTATATTCGAATATGTGATAGACATATATTTCGGATACTTCATACCTATATTCGAATATATGACAAACATACATTTTGAATACTTCATACTTATATCGAATATATGCCAAACATAAGTTTACGATACGAACACATGAAAAACGAACAGATGTTAACACATGAATGCTTTGTTTCCTTTTAGAATTAGACCAAGAATTATATTGGCAGCTGCATACATGACTCAAGAAAAGCAACGGGAAAAAAAAAATCTGTTTGACAACTAAGAAACTATAATAATCTGGAAGATGTCAAAAGGAAAAATGACACTATGATCAAAGGTTAAAATTGAGAATTGTTCAATGTTAAGAACTTATGGTATTCAACAAGACAAACAAAAGCATTAAGAAACTGAAATCTCTTTAAAAAATGATGAAAAAAGATGGTTTTTTGGGTACTTTTAAGATAGAGGGAGGGGAATGAACGTAAATTATGATATGGAAGAAACATCAAGAAATGAGTTCAGAGGTAAAAAAAAAAAAAAAGTAGGGAAAAAAGGACAAATTTTGGGGTTTCAATAGTTTTTTTTTACCAGTCATTTTTGTATGATTCAGTTGCATACTGTAGTTAATGTCAAAACAGTTTACATTTAAATAGAGTTTTTATTTGCTTTTCTTGCTATGAGTAAATAGGCAATTATTGGTTGGTAGCATTCCAGTTTTTTTTTAAAGATAATTCAGCACCTCTAATTTACTTTTGGAATGTTGAAGTTTGATTTCCTCACGAAATGACAACTAGCATTGGGTCTTGCAAAATTTAAAACTCCTCTTTAAACCCCTATTATTTTTCTGATATAAATATTGAAATTATTGCATAGAACCCTGACCACTTGAAACATACTTATACCTTAACATTGGCAAAGTTCATAAACAACGGCAAGATCAGCATATAGAGAACCTTATAAAACAAAACAAACATACATAAGGAACAGCATCATCACAATTCACAGCTCAAAGGGACCTTGTTGGGAGGAAAACGATTTCACATTAATTAATTAAGGATTAGATGTGATTTTATAAAGTATAAGTCACTCTTTCCCTATGCTTTATAAAACTATCAGGACAATTTTTAAAATTTTAAAGTAGACAATATCTCATAGCAGACATAGTCCAATAATCTTTGCATCAACAATGATGTTATTTATGAGAATTTTTGGATATGTACTTACCCTCAGTAAAAAACACTATACGTACCTTTAATTAAGGGGGCTAATCTTGAGGTGTGTTTTCTAACTTGAGAATCAGTTGATGTGATTAATTAACGATTTTTATGATTTGATTCACGCAAGTATCGGAGATCTGTCCGACCATCAAATGAGACAAAGAAATAGCCCTTGAATTTTTGTTGGAGGCACTAGGTGATTATAATTTACTCAGTTTCTACTTTCTTAATTATTTTATTAGTTTGATTTCAATACAATGATAGTGTGATTTTTTAATTTCACATGTATGATTAAAATATTATTATATATCTCATTTTTTCAATTTTTAATGCATTTTAAAGATATGTGCCATTCTATTTATTAACTCTAATGAAAATTTGAAATTTTACTGACTGTGAGATAATTTCCCTTATTTTATTATTACTACCAGTACTTGTTTTAGTTTTGTTCATTTTGATGCCCGACCTCCTTGGTTAAGATTTTCTACAACCTATTAATTTATAACGTATCATGCATGCAATTTAGTTCTATTCTTTTAATTTATTTAGGTAATAGTTTTAGGTTTCTTCCTTTATTTAAACATTTCCATTGGAGTTGGCCCAATAGGGGATGGGAAAACCATGTTATTGACAGTATATATATATATATATATATATATATATGTAATCAAGTTTTTCTTCATATTGGTGACTAAATCACGTTGCTGAAACAAGGCAGTGGAAGATATTAAGTCATGAATTACCATCACCAATCACGCATTCTTCCAGTAGCACTTCAACATAGAATCAAAGTACATTCCAATTCCCTTTCTTCAGTTGTTCATTTTTAGCACTCCATAACGAAATTTTTCACTTGCAATTTCTGTTTCATTTTTGTTTTATTCCTTGCATCTTTTTACTAAACAAGCATGTGGATACATGATTTTGATTACATGCTTTTATTCCTAATGTTTATAGGATTTTTTTAAGGTTCATTTTATTGGGTAAATCATGTATCAATTTTTAATTTCTATTTGGGTAAAACTCTGTATTATAGTCTCGATCATTGATTTCGTGATAATGGTTGCACTGCTCTTTCACGAGCTTACATATTATCTTAAAACCTATACTGTTCATCAGGTTTGCATTTTTTGTAGATTTTAGTATTGCTGCTATCTATTTCTGTGGAATAAGTTATTAGGATGGACCGATGTCATTCTAGTATTCATGTGTCAATTCCTTACCATTTTATAAAAGCTATTCGAATTAAAATGATTCAAATTAGAAATTTTCGATCCATAAAAGTTTATTGTAGGAGTGATAAGTTTTGAACAGATTTATCCATCGGCCTAAATGTGCTTCTATAGAATGTCAACTAGGAAATAGGCAAAGCTTTGGAGGGATCTAAATGATGCAACTTTATTAGGAAAATTCTATATAGCTATAAGTTTCACTATTTTCATGATTCAAATCTGGATTATAATTATTTATTTAAAATTATTATTTTTTTCATTGATTATTAATAATTAAATTCATTTGATCAGTTTGAGCCATGTGAATCTTTAATGTATTAAAAAAAAAAACTGTGCTTAAAACTATTTTTATTTTTTATGCTATTTAACTTTGATAATTTTGGGTTGTCCTTTCCTTCTTTTGAAATGTTACCTTAAATTTCTAATTAAAACAGTTGATTAGTGTTTGATACATTTCTTTTGGGACTAAATGCTTTGTAAGACATGATGACTCTGTTAGCTCTTGAAGTCTTATTTTGCTCCTGCAATCTTTGTTTGTCAGATCTTACTGATTCTAAGATGCAATGATATTTATATAAAATGTCATCAACTATTAGCATTTTATCTCTTAGTAACTTTTTTCACTATGGCAGAGATATGCTTCAACTGCTTATGAAATTGCTGAAGACTTAATGTATAGTTCTATTATAGTTTTTTTTTTTTTTTTTTAATTTAAAATTCACAAAGAAAAGAAAACAAAGTGGGAAGAGACATGTTGCTTGCCTTTTCAATTTGCTATTGTTTGTTTGAGTCTAATGATAGACTTAACATAACATGTGACTTTTCATATTTTCCATTGAATTATTGACGGTAAAGGAAGATGAAAGAAAAGGTGTACAGCCCAGAGTAAGCTAACTGAGAGGGGTGCAAAGTCGTAAGAACGTTGGAAGAGGGATTTTTAACTTTAGAACCAATGAAGCGATGCAAGGCACCGAATTTAGGCAAAGGCTGTTAAGAATATGGTAAGTAATGGACAAGTTGCCAAAAAATACTTAATGAGCTCTCCATTCAGTGGTTATGGCAAGACTTACATAATACATATGAGGTGAGAAAATGATTGTCTCTTAACTTCATACCTTATCATTTAATAATTTTATAAATATATATATATATATATTGAATTATACCACTCGCGCACTAGTTTTTCATTAACAACCACTGTACAAATGATCGAAATATGAGTTGACGCTTGACATATGCCACGCATTGCAAAACAGAGGGAGTTTTAATATCAAATACTGTAACTGTTCATAAAAGTTCTGGGTCTTTGCTGAAAGTCTTTAATTTAGAGCTTAGACAGATTTAAATACATTCATAAAATAAAAACCAATATTTTTTATAATTTTATTTTTATTAATTTTTTTTATAAATAATGAAATTTCAATTTCAATTTCAATCTCTTAATTTTATATATACTAAAAAAATACAATAAAATATATTTTTTCATGAATTAGTTATTATATTTAATATTTAATTTATTTTAATTAATCTTTTGTTTGATTTAGTTGATTGAACTAATTAAATTGACAACAACGTTTTCGTTGATTTTTGGATTTAATTTTTTATTAATTGCTTTTTATTCAATAAATTTCCATTTGATTTGATACACTTTTTTATTAGTCTTTTTAAATTGGGCAATAAAAGGGTCAAACTCCAAAACAGATAAAATATACGAAAGCCCTTTTTCCACTATTAGCTTTAATCTATTCTAATAGCATAAAGTTCACAAATTCTTTGATTTATTTCTTTCTTCGTTATCTTTTTTGGTTGAATCTTTGCAAATGGTTCTATTGCTAAACGGTCAAATCATCATCAATATTTCAATATTTACATATTAAAAGTGGAGGACTTAGGAGAGAGGAAGAGGGAGGGTAATAAGAAAATGAGAGGACGGAGAGAAAGCTTTAAGTATTTATAGGGTTTTTAAAAAATAATAACAATATTATTTATATATAATTATAATTATAAAATACGTAATTTTAATAATAAAAATATTATTTATATTATTGACTATAATTTTAATTATAAAATAGTATTATATGAATATATGTTTCTAAAATATAAAAATTTTATATAAATATATATAAATGTCTCATATTTTAATATTAAGTATTATATATAATAATATATTTATAAATATTATTTTGTAAATTATATTTTTAAAATACTATTTTCAATGTAATTTTAAATGTTATTTTAAAATATAACGTATTAAAATTTTTAAATATTCATTTTTATTAAGATATTTTGAAAATAATTCATTATTTTAATTTGTAATTTATTGCTAAATTTAATTTATTTTCAATTTTAAAATATAAATTATTAAAAATAAAATATTATTTATTTAATTCAAGTGTAAAATAGTCGTTGTATGATTATTTCTTATCTATTCTTTAATATAATTTTAATCGATCAAAAATATATTACTATTACTCATTTATTTTATTTTAATCAATCAAACTATATAAGAACTGTTCACACTATATTTCATTTTTATTAAATAACTTTTTATATTCTTATTCTATCTTATTGAGCCAAATATAACGTTAAGGATTGAAAATGAATAAATAACGTTTCGCCGGGTTTAAAGCCAAAATTTTCAAAAGAAGGAGCCCACCTTTGGTGATGCTGAGTGATGAACCAGGCAATGCATTTACCGTCTTTAATCTAGATGAGTTTGACTCACTTCTTTTACTTTTATACTAAGCATCAAGTTGTCCCTCACAAATCTCACCAGATCAGTTCTAGCAGCAGCTTCCCTGTTCGGATTCGAACAATTGTGAGTTTAAGTTAATTAATTTTAGATTATTAATTTTTTTAAATAAATTAAATTGATTGTATTTGAATTAAAATGAATTAATTGAATTTTTTAAATTTAAATTAGAATTGATATGTAAAATCCAATTCTTTTCCCCCGCATGATTATGGTTGGATCTTTCCAAATTACAGCCATTCAAAGTTCAAACCCTCTTTAGCGATTTGGTATGATATCTACAGTCAAGCAGACACCGTTATGCAAACATTTAATTTAGGACCACATCGCACAAGGCACCATTGCAACAAGCTTATTACTAGTTTAAAAATTATTGACTAATAGATTAGTACTTTTCCAAAAAAAAAAATTAGTTTTTGATAATTGAAATTACAAAAGAGACAATGCTTGTAGTAGTGTAAAACTATATTAATTATACGTATTGTTATAACTTTTTACATAATCATCGTATTTCATGTTCTGTTAACTAGATTAAGCATATCGATTTTTGAGTAAATTAAAAAATTTTAATTATTTGTTTAATGTAAAAAAAAATTGATCGTTAAGTATATACTAAAAAAATATTTTCGATTGATATAATAAAAATATTGAATTAATTCAAAATTTTGCATGTACGATAAGTATAATTATATTACTAAATCTAACGGGATTAACTGAATATAAAATCGTACAAAAAATTATTAAAGTATATAAAAACTAATTTAATATGTTAAAAATATAACTTGAAAATTTTAACTATAAAGACTTATATATCATCGTTCAATATTTTACTCAAATTTTCTTAAATTTATCATTATAATATAGTTTTAATTATATTTTATTTTTTAATAAAGAAACAAAATTAGTTATTCCATGAAATTGTAATGTGATGATGGTTCCATTACTCTTAGTGGGTGCAAATGCGATGGTGGGTTCCATCACAAAAGACAAAATTTTCATAAATCCTCTTATATTTTGACAATAAAATCAATAAAATTAACGTAATGATAAATCAAATATTCACTATTTAATTTTAATGGTTTAAATAAAAAATTTATATTTAATGTACTAACAGATAGTAAATAAATTTATATATTATGATGATATTATTTTATTAAAAATAAAATTATATATATTTATTTTTAAAAATTTTTAATAAAATATTATTTTCTTATTTATTGATCATACATAAATATATAAACCGTAAATCAAATATAAATTCTTGAATAAAATGAAATTTAAGTTTTCACAATGAATTTTTCTTCTTCTTCTTCTTCTTCTTTTTTTTTTTTTTTGTCTTTCCCTCGTTCAACCACATGTACTCATATAGGAAGATTAGGATCATGTATATTGCGATTACGTTGTAATCCCGTATCCTTGCGTGGTAAGCTGCTCGTTTCACCGACTCTCAAGTCAAATTTTCACAAGGGGACCAGCTTTGGTCATGCTGGCAATCGAACTACGCAATACCTTTTTTTTCCCTCTCACTCTTTTCTTTCTTTATATTCAGCATCAGATCATTGCTCACACCTCACACCAGATCAGTTCCAGCAGCAGCTTCCCTCAATTCAACTTGTCTTTTTTTTTTGTCACGAATCTTTGTCTCCAATGGTTAGATTTCTATTTCGGAGATTTCAGTTTCCTTAATAGTTTTTATTCATTTATGAAAACAAAAATCTTTTAATGTTATTGAGGACTTAGATTCTGTTAATGAATATGGTTTTATATTTCGGTTTCTTTTTGCCTTACCTGATCAAACAGGATCCTCAAGATGCCATTATTGCTGTGGCTGTCGAAGCTGAGTTAGAACGGAAGAGAAAGAAGCTAAGGCGGATGAAAGGGTCGCTAAGAGCTCGTCGAGTTGCACTTCGAGAGAAGTGTAGGGAGCGTGCGATGCTTGTGAGAAAGAAGCAGGTCATGCTTGCTAAGGAAGCTGCGAAGCAAATACTGGTTGATGATTTCATGGCCTTCATTGAAGCAATCGAGGGAAATGGTGCGGAGAATGCCCAGGATTTTGATGAAGAAGCAATGATGGCTACTATTCTGAATATGATGAACGATGACGACGAAGGTAACAGCAGCGACAATTGAGGATTCATCGCCGATTATGGTGAAGTAAAAAAAACAAAATACTACGTAATGTTCCCAGAACATGACCTACCCGACTGTTTGGATTGAATAAAAAACTATGGCTCTTGTTTTTATGTTTTCAAGACATTTTATTTTGTTTTTGTTTATTTTGGGATTGTAGACATGTTAATTACCCGAAGCCATTTTCAGGTTAATGCATGATTGGAACATGTTTGGTTTGATGCTACTGCTGCTTATGTTGTGGTTCAATTTAGCAAAGTTTGATGATATTTTCTTCGTTTTCTTAACTCTTTTGTGTTGTACTTTTCACAATTTAAAAAAAATCCTTAAAACGTGCCCTTAATTTTTTTTATTATCTTAGTTAACAGACAAGACTAAAAGGGATTTTGAAATAGTCTTATAGGAGGCATTGACCAAGAAAAACAAAAGCCTAAGAGATAATGGTGAGAAAACAAAAAAAGAGGCAGAAGCTTGGTGATGGTTGCGAAAAATAGAAGGTTTTTCTTGCTCTATATTTGTGACAGCAAAACTTAAGAGGTAAGCTATACAACAGTCAAGTCTTTTCTTTTGGGTAGATTCAGTAAGTGAAATGAAAGAGATACTTCTTGTTATTTCCTGGCTTTGAACAAATAGCTTTGAGAAATTGAATATTAATCTTGTAATTTGCTTACTCATGGTGAATTTATTCTCAAGATTTTGCTCCCTGGGTTTTTCAAATTTCCCACGTACATATATCTTGTTTTTGGTTAGTTGATTGGCTTTATTAGATCGAATATATCTTGTGATTGGTTTTAGATTGGCTTCCAGTTATTTGGAATTAAGGCTCCACAAAAAGGATCATCGGGGAAAGCCGATGAAGAGCATATAGAAGAGAGAGAGAGAGAGAGAGAGAGAGAGAGAGAGAGAGAGAGGTGTAAAGGGGGGATTGGAGGCCGAAAGTGGAGGGAGGGGTGGAGGTAGGGGACGCTCGACGCCACACTAGGCGGCAATAAACGAGGGGAACTGAGGAGATGGGTCTTGGAAGGAAAAGGAAATGGCTATAGAGACACCATCAAATAAAGTGATTTCTGCAACAAATTTTGTGTTGAAAATATGAGAAAAAAATTTTATATAATTTTATTTATTAGATTTGTAAGTTACAATTTCTAAAAAATTTTTAAAATAAAGAAAAATTTTTTGTTTTTTTTCTTCGACAAAGTTTTATTTTAAAGTTCTTTGAGAATTTGATCTTGAATCGTTAAAATTCAATTTAAAGATTTCGATGAAATAAGATTAGAGAACAGTTCTCTTAAAATTTCTTTGAACAGTCAAAAGTATTTTTTAGAATTTCTTCGATTCTTGCAAAGCTTTATTCTTGAAAATTTTAAAAGGATTTAAATCTTTAAAATCTTTTCTTCATGCTTGCTAACTGTGAAATTGTGATAAATGACTTAAGAAAGATCCCTATTTATCACTAGAAAGAATTCTTAAGTATATTGTGTACTCTAGTCTAAACAGGTTCTTCGACAAAAAGGGGTCAGAATGAAATAATGGGATGATCCAGATTTATATGGTTTTTCTAAGAACTCTGATTCAAAGGGTTCCAAGGAAAGTTAAAAGGAAAGAAGAAGGGGGAAAAAATGTAGATAAGCTTTTGGATTGGTTAAATTGCATGTTGGTTGGACATAGGACGTTGCCCCATGCTTTAGATTTGGTATCATTGTTGGAATTTCAATTTTCAGGCTCTTAATGAGATGAATTTGCAGTGCTTCAATACATTATAGAACATAATTATGTTATGGTTGACTCTTTTATCTTTTTTAAATATTTGTGTCCAATATTTGTGTTCGATGCATATCTTGATATAGTTGCGAAGATATACCTCTTCAAATACATAACAAATGTTAAAAAAACTGAATATACCAATTCGATACTCTCATACTTGAGCCCAAGTAACATAGTAACACACACAACAACATAACATCGAATGCGGTTTTGAAAATACCAGATAAAAATGTCACGATTGCAAAGAAATGTTCTGTTTTTCCTGTTGAACTTATTGGTATCTTCGATATTCTTAATACTCATTTTGCCATATGAAGGGTGCAGGTTAATGGCAATCGAATTGTTTCATTATTAAACTTCAACTATGAATATCTTTGAAGGATGTCAGATAGAAGTACATCAAAAACAATATTGTATGAATATGGCGTTCGAAATTGTAGCGGAAATGTACTTCCAAATGGTGAGGTTTCTTTGTGTTGTGTGACGGTGAAATCATGATATATATGTTTGTTATAGAGTTGGTAAAATTTTGAAAGTTAATTGCAAACATACTCATATCAGTCAATAAATGATCAATTGTTTCATTTAAGTTCTAAGGTGTTCTCTGATGTTGTGTAAGTCTGGGATAAATGATTAATAAATTTGAACTTGAACCAAAGTGTAGAAGTGAAGTGCAAGTTGAAGAAGGTTTTAGAGCAGCAGGCACAGCTCGATGGACAACAAGACACTAAGTGAAGAAATATTAAAGTGTAAAGTGATTGTCAAGATTTGAACACAAGAAGTTTGATATTATGTTGAAGTGGGTAATCAATTGCCCCAAAAGCTTAAGCTGCGTGTAAGAGGATTGATGGTTCGAGCTCACCTTGATGAAGCAAGAGAAAAAGCTTTAAGCATTTTTGAGTATGGATAGGTGATTTAGATTCTACTCATTAGCTTAACGCAAATACTTATATTCTTTGTGGACGTGTTTTCAGTTACATCATGTGTATTATTGTTACAAGTGTAATAGATATTATTATAGTAATTGTGATAAATGTCGATGATGAAAATAACCCAAACTTTAAAATAATAATTGTAGCCTCGTATTGCGATTGTTATTTAAATTGATGTAAATTTTTAGATGCATGTAAGATAATATCAATTGACATAATGAAATTCCTTTAGATGAGATCAAATTAGTTATTCACTTTTCAATTTTAGGGTGACATCCTTTAATCCCTTCTTTGTATTTTATGCTGTTGTTATTTTGATTGGTTTCTTTTAGAGATTGATTGTTTTCTGACTTTATCTTAGAACTAGAACTGATGTAACCTTAAATATATATATAGTATGTTCTATAATTTGTTTTAGTTGACTAGCTAAATCCGTGAATTTTATTTCAAATTCATTAAATTTTAGTTGTTTTTAGGTTAGTTTTATTAATTTCCTTCAAGATTAAAGTAGTTAATGACTTTATGTTTTTGTAGGTATGTTGATGCTCTTCTTGTAAAAGGTCGATCAGGGCCTTGCAATACAAAAAGAGTCAGAAGGGTGCCGAAGTGGGTACTCCAGGGTACTCTCCGATGGCTAAGTTAGTAGAAAGACGTTTTATACATAATATGGCTAAGAAAGTTCAGAATGGAAAGATCTTGCCCTACCTTTGAGTATGTTTACCTTTCTATAAACATTATTGGAGGATATGATGTCATGTGATTTGATAGGAGGATAGTTAGCGCTAGTCTAGCTGTCAGGCTATGGTGCTTTGTAGTCGGCTCTGTCAGTCGATCGCCTTACAGGAGTTGTCAGTCTTAAGGTTATGCTACCATCAAGAAGTCACATTGTTACCAATTATATTTTGGCAGTCGCCTAATCATTTTGATAGCCTTTTTGGTAATAACAATGTGTGAAGAAATAATTTAATATTTGACAGATCGTCCAAGTGGTATATCAAGGTACAAAGTGAGGAGTTTTAAGGTGCAAAAAGATGATAAAACGGAGAGGATAGTGTGCCACCAACAGGGCTAGCGCCACAGTGCAGAAAGTTTGTGATGCAGCACTAGCCACCTACCCAAAACATAATGTTTGGTGCTGTGTTGCTCTTTCGACAACTTATCTAAATTCTTCTGCTCCCATTTCTCGTACGTGAAGTTTTCTCTTCCAAGCTTTGGATGCTTTACAAATAGGACTTTTTGGGACTTAAATTAGGATTTTTTTTAGCTTTGATAAACTTAGTTTTTATAAGAAAAGAGCAACCACGAAAAGTTTTCAAAAAGCTAAAAGATTTTAGAGACTCGAAGGCTCCAACATATTTTAGTTTTCTCTTTTCTTTTTTTTTTTAAAAAAAAAAATTTTTTTATCATCGTTCTTGTAATATTTATGACGGTGTAATTTTTTATTTCGTGTTTTTTTTAGTAAGCATGAACTAATTTAATTTTCTGAGATTGAAATTGAACTAAACATGTAATTTGAATTGTTTCTTTCTTTCTTGATTTTAATAATATTTCAGTAGTTTAT
>JBBYHL010431567.1:9245-19522 GCA_038381835.1 Adansonia madagascariensis
ACATGCATTAGCAAGTCCTTAAAGCCTCTTTAATGCTTTATTTTCAATTATGCTAGCATTAGATGTAGGATGTTTGACTATGTTGTAAGTTCATGTCTTATGGCTTAAATAAGGTTGATAATGTTTATAAACTTATGCAAACACAGTTTGAATGAAATTTTCTGATTTCAAGACCTATAGTTCATATTGCTTACTTATCTAACCAAATATGCTTAAATTTGATTTTAAAAACTGTTTTAATCCAAACTTTTGATTATTCATATGAGTTTTAAATATTTAAAGTCAAAAGTTTGCATTTGAATATCAAATCATGGGTTTTGGAATGCCAACTTCATAGTTTTCTAAGTATTTTTTTCAAAAAAGTTAAGGCATGTATCGATACTTAAAACCTTGCATTAATATAAAGAACAAAAACACCAAAAAACCCAAATTGTACTGATAAAATAAATTTTGTATCAATACATCACTAAGTGTATCGATACAAATGCCCCATGAATCAATAGAAGTAGTGAATTATGGCCAATTTTTTATTATTTCCGTTCTTAAATGCAAAATTGGTCTCTTTAATGGGTTTTCATTGAAATGCTTGATTTTTATGATTTCTAAACCTTGATAAACATCATTTCAATAGTTCATTACATGGTTAAAAATCATATTTGATTTATTGATGAGTGTTTTACAAATCAAATGCATAAATTATATAATGCTCATTTTGCTTCATGACGCATAAAAATATAAGATTTTATATTCATCATTATTTATGTGCCTTTAATGAAAAATATTTTTCTTAAATAATAGCAATTGTACCTATATGCTTAACATTTGGCATCACTTATTTCAAAATATCATTAAGCTCATTGAACATCTTTCACTTCTAACAAAACATGAGCTTATTGAATTTTTTTTACAATTAAAATCTTCATACCTCTAATGCTCATATTTGGCCAATATTTTTGTTAAGTTTTGCAAGGTTCATGGAGATAAAGCTATTCTTGAAAGATAAACACTTGTATAACAAAAGAAGTAAACAAAACATGTAACCTTTTCAAACCAAACCAAACCAAACGATGATCTTTAAAGTTATAATGAGCATATCATCAAAGCTTGGTAATGTTGAGGTAATCACTAAACTAATGTTATTAAATTCTTATCCTTTAGCATTAAGTTTGGTGAGATATATGAGTCAATTATATATAATTGGTATCTTTGTATGTAATATATGCTTAAAATGTTTGCTTTGAATGAATCTTTGAATATGTCTAAGTGTTTATTTCTCATCTTTAAGCATGTCCATTGATTTAATGTTTACTCAAATGATTTTATTGGCATATCATGAATGAGAAAATGATTTTTCCAACCTATGGAAGGTTTTTTATGTTTTTATTGAAATTTTTTTTAATCTTCCATATGGGTACTTAAATGATCATGAGCAGTACGCATGTTTACTAAAAATTAAAATATTGGCATCTATTATGCATCTAGACAATAATTGCATTAATAACTCTTAAAATCCTTTAATGTTTGGTATGTTCTATTACTCATAATCTTAAATATGCTTTAATTCTACAAAAGAATACAAAAATTTCATGAACTATACATTAAGGCTTAAATGCATATATTTTCCCAACAATTGGTATACATGCTCTTAAATGATTCATAATTGGTATACATCTTAGAAATCTTGCAAGAATTAGTTCCCTAGCTTTGAATTAATTTACCTTCACCTTTTTGGTATTCTGAAAAAGGGAAGAATTTTAGGGATTAATTTGCTTGCTTGTACTTATATATATATATATGCTAGCAGATAGGAAGATTTCACATATGCTTATATTACTTATATTAGTGAAATCTTTAATATCTTGTGTTGATACTTTTATAGCTAATTATGACTAAAAATGTCATTGCCAAATTTTTCAAAAGCTTTTATAAAATCTCCAAAAATCTTTTTCATAATACTTTTATTAAGAGCAAGTTTTATTAAAAATCTTTAAATGATTAAAAGAGAGTTTTACAAGCAAATTCATCTTAAGTTTTATCATATCAAAAAGGGAGAGATTGTTAGCTATATTAGCTTTGAGTTAACGTTGGTTTTAATATAACTAAAGCTTAATCGTAATTATTTTGTGTTTAAATATTTTCAAGTTAATATTTTTTTCATGAAATATTTTATATACACTTTAAAAAAACTAAAATGTATTTTAACTCTTTCAAGAACTAAAAAATGTGTTCTTTAATACATGCATCTATATAAAACATTTTTTAGATAAGTTTCACATGTTTTAAAGTCATAAAAACCTTTTAAAATTGATTTTCATATGAATGTATCGATACACTTCATGTACATCTCAATACAATGCTTGGTAGTAGCTTAAGTTTCTTGCAGCCCCTTGAGTATCTATACAAGTAGCTAATGTATCAATATGACGAGATATGTATCGATACAGCCTCTTCTTGTATCGATACATGGCTATTCAATAGTCATATTTTCCACGTTTAGTTGCAGAGCATCGATATATAAGGTAAATGTATTGATACAAACAAGCGAGAAATAATAAGAATTACTCAAATCATGCTTACAACAATTATATTCCTTCACCAAATATTCTTAATATCTATAATCATGACCAAGGCTGTAAATAAGCCTTTCTAACATTTCTAACAAGATGAAGAAGAAAGTGAAAGAGCTTAAAGTCAAATTTTTTCATTAATTTTATCATCTTTTAAAGTTTTCATTTTTATATGGATTAATTCTTCATATCTTAATTCTTCATTTTGTATCCTTAGATACATATTTTCTTTGAGCCAAAATTGTTGTAAACACCTAGCATTTAGAGATTTTATTTGTTACACTCAAATCCTTATAAAAAAAGGAGACTCCTACTTAGCCGTTGAAAGTAGAAGACGTTTCTACTTTACCTTTAAAAAGTAGAGAAGGGTTATATCTTAGCCATAAAATATAAAGGTAAAGGTTCTATCTTAGCCTAGAAAGATAGGGAGTGTAAAGGTTATTCCTTATCCTTGAAGGTTAACAATTCAAGTTAGTGAATTGGAAAAATCTGAGATAAGTGAGGCTAAGGTAGAGAATGTAGGCAATTGAGGCCGAACCTCATTAAATATATGAGTTTGTTTTTTTTTTTGCCTTATCTCTTTCATTGTTTTTATTATTCCCTAACTTACACTCTAAAGTTTATTGTTCAGATTTATCAATTTTATTTATCAAAGCTTTAATTTGCTAAAGTTTTAAGAAATTGATTCACCCTTTCTTGAATTATTTCACCACTAAAAGGTCAACAATTCTGCTTGGAAAGAAGTTAGGATAAGCTATGTTTTTAATGATTCTAATATTGTAGGATACTCTCAATAAGAAATCATTTATATGAGTGTGAAACGTGGCAATGTCTAACATAATTGATAATGCTAAATTATCTATGGCACTCATAGAAATAAGAACATGTTCGAGGCCAAAATAAACATAACCAAGAAAATCAAAGGTGCTCAAAAAAAATTATGTAACACCTATTGACTTGGTTTACAAGAAAAGTTGAATAGTTTAAGACATCATGTTCACTAGTTAGCTGAATAAATCCAATAGTTGTCCCTATGGAAGGTTTAAGGCCAAAAGTTATCTATCCTGATGCAATAACTCTTTATAGTTGTAGCAACATGGCCTGGATACGAATTTTGACCAAGCTTAACATAAAATGCCCTCATTCCTATATTTATTGATATATTGCTATTTTACATTTTCTTGTCTCTATGGGCCATATCACTATTAATATTTTCTCATCTTAGGGATTAGATGATCGAGATGAATCACTAACTCTACTTAATCTTAAATAGTCATTGTGAAATGACTATTTATTTAGAGTCGCCACCAATCTATTTGGGCTAGGTGAGATTGGTTAAATACTAGAGTTTGTATTTCGAGAGTTATGAAACCCTAAAAAACCAACTTTGGGGGCCATGATAATACCATAGATCATACAAAAGGGCCTGAATCGGTTACAATCATAGGTAAAGATCTATCCTCCCATGATGCTTGAAAATTAGTACCTTATTAATCACAAGTTAATTTAAATTTAATTTTTATTCGGTTTCAACATATGGCAATTAATTATAATTCCCAAAAGAGAATTTTATGAAATAAGTTTATTATTCCGCGTTAAGGAAATTGGTTCTTGAAATTTTTGAAAATTAGAATCTTTTAGCACTCTAATGGACGACTAGGGGAATATGAAAGTTTTATCATACTGTTTTTGTATCCTACCGGAAAATCAGGTGAACATAAAAGGTTTTAAAAAATCAAAATATCTTTTGCACCCCACTGAAGGGCCGAAGGAATGCGAAAGGTTTTATTTTTCAAAATTTATAAAAAAATCTTGATTTTTTCTTTGAAAAAGATATCTCATTACTAAAATAATCTTTAGAAGCCCTCTCATATTCTAGGAGAAATTCCTTGTGTTATCTAACTTAGAGACATTGCCTTAAATTTCTAAAAAGAAAATTTTTAATTTTATTAAGAATACTTATACAACATCCTAAGAATCAAAAATAGCCTAAAAAGATGAACCTATCCCTAATGGGTACCTTTGACATAAAAGTATCTTAGTAATCACATAGGAGTTAGTTCTAATATTAAATTACCAAAATTCCCTAAGGTATGCCTTCCACATGAAAGTATCTTAGTAGCCATAAGAGACTCCAAAATAATCATAGATGGGTGAATCTTATCCTAAATACACACCTTTAGCATAAAAGCATCCTGGTGATTATGTTAAACTCAGTTCTAGTGAAATTACCAAAATGCCTTTAGGTTATACCTTCGATATAAAAGTATCTCAGTAATCTTGAAAGATGCAAAACAGATCATAGAGGGGTGAACCTATCTTAAATGCACACCTTTGGTATAAAAGCATCCCGATGGTTACATCAGACTTAGTTCTAAAAAAATGCCCATAGGGTATACCTCTGATGTGAAAATTTCTCAATAACCCTGAAAGACACAAAAAAGGTTTTTTTTAACCTAAATGGATAATTTGGATGACAAATATGACCTAAAGTATAAAAATTACTACTAGGTCCCCAAATTTCTCAAACACATATTAGTCCCAAATTGGCTAAAAATGCTAAAAATGTTTTTCTTAAAAAAAACCCAAAATACCCTAAATAGGTAATTTAGATTTTAAAGTTACCTAAAATGCAAAAATACAATTAAGTCACTAAATTTTTCAAAAATTGTATTTCATACCTTAACAGAAAACGAAAAGAATGCGAAAAGTTCTGATATTTTTAGCACCCCACTAGAGGACAACTGGAATGCTAAAAATATTTTAAAATATTTTAAGTGAATGGTTTCAGGTTAGAGATGACCATTTTCACCTAAAATGCTAGATTTTCCTAATGGTCTCTAGACTTTTCTAAATTTGAAAATTAGTCCCTACATAGTTAAAACATAAAGTCAAATATCAAATAAACCAAAATAATCATTAAAATACATAAAAATTCACAAGGTTTGGCCACCATCTTTTAACCCTAGAATAAAATATTTTAATATTTACATAAGTCTTTAAACTTTCTAAAATTATAAAAAGACCCCAAAAATGAATTTCAACTTGATAAATGCATAATATTGTGTGCTTCGGCTAAGCATACAGGGGCTAAATAAAAATTTTATTATTTTTTATTTTTTACAAATTAGTCTTTAAACTTTCTATTTTTATCGAATAGCCACAAAAATAAAATAAAAGTCATTATACATGCATGCATATAGATTCGGCCAACATGGGTATTCCATTAAACAAATTTTTTTCCAACTTCATGATTTACATATTCGAGCTTTAGTAAGCACAAATCAACACCATCACATAAGAAATCATACATAGAAATAAGTTTTTCTAGCATATTACCAAGATAATGCCAAGGAAAATATAATCTATGTGATCATGTACATATGTTAAAAATAACACCATATCAGCAACAACATTAACAAACCAATAACAACATGGATATGTAAGAAAAATAAACTATTAATAAGAAAAATCAAACATAACTATTAAAATAAAAAAAGAGGGTCACGACCATCATGTTTGCCTTTCAACATGAACCAAAGTTCATGAGCTAAAACATGACCTTGGATAACAAAAAGAAGGAAAATGAAAGAAAATGAATAAAAACCAAAAATTTTAGAAGAAAATCTACTTGAAAGCTTTAAAACTTAAAAAAAAATAGTGTTTTTAGTTTTTTTTTTTTTGCTTGGAGAACTAATAGCCATCTCTTGAAGCTTTCTCCCCCTATTTATAAAGGGACAATCAGCCAATATTTGGCTAGAAATCACAAGCATCTTTTTTTATTTAAATTTTTCTTTTGATTTCATTTCAATAAAAAATTATGGGGAGTTGTAATTAGCATAAAATATATAATTGTCATATCAAAATTTCTCTAATGACAATCAAGATAAGATCGTCTAATTGGATAATTAATAACTGAACTCAAAAAAGTTTACGAAAAAAATCCTTATGGAAGAAAATTAATATTTAAAAAAAATGCAAAACTCATAAAATAAATTAAAATTTCAAAAACTGATTTAATATGATTTTAATGATGATATTTGAGGAATTTGAAAAAATTATAAACTAGAGAAATATCCAACCGAAAAAATTTATAAGGCAGAAAACTTTGTATCTTGGAAATAAGAAGAATTCATAAAATGGATTAGAATTTTTCAAAACTGATTTTATTACAATCTAATGGCAATATTTAAAAAATTTTTAAGTTTAAAACTTGAGAAAATTTTATCAAAAATTTTATAGAAAAGGAAAGCTAGTAGTATGAAATCGAGAAAATTTAAAAAAATACATTGCAACTTATATAAGATGAATTAAATGCAACATATTATCCCAAAATATTAATTATTAAAATGAAAAAGGTGAATTTATGAAATCTGGAATAAATTTATCTAGAAAAAAATTTCATGAGCATAATGCTCGTGATATTGTGAAAAATTCAAAATTAATTAATAAAATTAACAATTTGACATGTCATGGTAGAAAATTCCATTACACATTTTTTATTGAATATTTTTTATTTTTCAAAGTGCATATCGGCATAAATACTACATGAGCATTGGTAAAAATATACAACAGTCAACATCTCAAATTTCATCGAAAAGTCTCAAAAATCCTTAAAAATAAGAAATTTGATTGTGGTATCATTCGCAAAATTGATTTTCAAAATTTGTTAAGAGAATGCTTAAAAACTATTTTTCCTTTAATCTTTTTCCTTTTTATTTGAGAGTGATCTTCAAATGACTTTTTTTCTATCATGTGCACGTACGACCATCTATACGTAACAAAATAAGTTACAAAAATGTGTAAACTACCTAGTGGAGGTCTATTTCTACCAAGGTAGCCTATCGGTTCTTAATCTCATATATTTAGGACTATCAAGGTAATGGCCCGAACAAAATTAGGTGTCCACAGCTCCTGCTCTTTGACCATTGTTGAAAATAGGAACATGGCAAAGATGGAACAGACATGATTTTGTTTGGGCCATTATAAGCCTTGTTGTAAAAAAGGCTTTCATGTAAGAAATATCACTTTTTTAAAATATATATATATATATATATTTCTTCCATATAGGCCAACTATGTTAGGTTTCTACTTAACCAATTGCCTCAGACTTTTACATTTAAATTTATATTTCTTCTATATAGGCTAACTACGTTAGGTTTCTACTTAACCAATTGCCTTAGGTTTCTACTTAACCAATTGCCTTGGGCTTTTACATTTAAGTGTATATTTCTTCTGTATAGGCCAATTGCGTTAGGTTTCTACTTAACCAATTGCCTTGGGCATTTACATTTAAATGGTGATTTTGATTGGGCCAAGGCTATCCACCATTCTTGGGCTTTTCATTTTTATATGCCAGTTTCAAAAAGACAGAGCCATCATCTACTCTTGGGCTTTCATTTTGGTGCCAATTTTGAAACAAAAGAACCATCATCTACTCTTAGACTTCCATTTTATGGTGCCAATTTTAAAAGGACAAAGCCATCATCTACTCTTAGGCTTTTTATTTTTTGTGCTAATTTCGTAAGGGCATAGCCATAAGCTACTTTTTGGCTTTTCAATTTTATGCCAATTTTGTAAGGACATAGCCATAAGTTATTATTAGGCTTGGTGCCAATTTCACCAAGGACAAAGCCATCAGCTACTATTAGATCTGGCACCAATTTTAACAAGAAAAAAGCCATCAACTACCTTGGGTTTGGTGCCAATTTTGATTAGGCCAAAGCCATTATCTATTTTTGGGCTTAATGCCAATTTTGACAAGGACAAAGCCATCAACTATTCTTGGGCTTATGCCAATTTCGATTAGGCTAAAGTCATTATCTAATTTTAGGCTTGGTGTTAATTTTGAAAAAGGAAAAATCCATCAGCTACTTATGGGCTTGGTGCCTTTTTCGATTAGGCTGAAGCCATCATCTACTTTTAGGCTTTTAAAAGTCTTTTTCACCTAGCTTACATAGGATCATGTGAAGAGGTCAACTTTTTTCACCTACACTATCATGGGATCACATTAAAAAGCCATTTTTCTTAAAACAACATCAAATGATGAAGATATCTTACTCAAAACTTCATCTACCTTAAATAGGATAAGTAAAGAGGTTCTGTTAATCAAAACTTTACCTACCCTATACAGGATCGAATGAAAAGGTTAGAAACCAAACTTTGCTTACCCTTCACAAGATCGAATGAAAAAGGTATTTGAATGAAAACTTTGCCTACCCTACATGGGATTGAATGAAGAAGGTATCTTACTTAAAACTTCATCCACCCTACATAGGATCAAGAAAGAGGTATTTTACTAAAAACTTAGCCTACCCTTCACGACATTGAACAAAGAGGGTATCTTAATGAAAACTTCACCTACCTTTTATGGGATCAAACAAAAGAGGTATCTTACTTAAAACATTGCATGAACATTAATCTTAAAGTCTACAATGTCCAAAGATTCATTGCTTTAGGTTTAGGAGTTGTTACGCATGGGAAAGGATTAGCACCCCAAGACACCCAAAATCTATACCTACTAACTATGTCTCCCCCAAATGGTTCCATTTGGTTATTATTTAGATATAATCCCTTTAATGCATGAACTTTTGTGGAAAATGTAAATCCAAGTTTTGAAAGATAATTTGACATCACCTATGCATCACGGAGGTAACAAGAGCATGAAGATTTTTTGTGAAAATAATTTTTAGATTAAATTTTTAAAAATTTGAATATTCTATATTAGGCACTGGAGAGATACCAAAATGGAACATTGCCTTATAAATTTTATTGGTAAACAAATTTTAAATATGAATGCACAGTAGTCACTACAAGAGAGAAACATCTTAGTAAGATGAGAAAGAATATAATAATATCATAAACAATAATCATAAACAAAAGAACATAAAACAGAGGGACAATCGAATCTCATAGTTGTCTTTGACTATTGAAAAATAACCAGGATGACAATTTAGAGACGAGTTTGGATTTAGTGGTAATTTGAGGGATGAATAAAGGTTTTAATTGCAATAATCTAGGGCATCCAAAAGGGAAAATTTTTAGATTTTCTAAGGTAAAAATAGGGTTGGAGTATCCCTTTGCAGAGGTAGGTTGGAGTATCCCCAAAGAAAAAGTTATGAAAATAATTAGGAATAAAGAAAAAATTTGAGTTTTTTTATGAGAAATGAGATTTGAGTATCCCCTCAAAGGAGTGGAGTTGGGGTATCCCTAAAGATGAAATTTTTTGATGATTTAAGAAAATAATTAGGATTCTCAAATAAATTTAAGAGAGAAAATTCAAATATTTTAGTGAAAAAGGGGTTAGAGTATCTTTTCAGAGTAATAGGGTTAGAGTATCCCCAAAGATGCAAAATTTTGATGTTTTGCAAGAAAAGTTTGTTTAAAAGGATTTTGAAAAAATAAACCAAGGATATGTATAAATATATTTTCATCTTAAACCTTGATTTGAGCCTTAAAGGTTTGTATAGTAGGAAACGCATGCACTTCAAGACGTTCAAATGCTTGCAAAATTAGGTTAAAAACAGGGGACAACATCACATCGTCTCCTTTCTTGAATTTATTTAGGGTGTATCTGAAAGCTTAATGGGGTAAATGAGGTACCTTTAAAAAGGTAACTCGATAAGGACTAATGTAAAAATATTTTAGAAATCATAGAGTATCTTTTTTATTATTAGATTTAGGCTATTCAACACTGGCAGCAATGGCAAG